>OMPJ01009965.1:0-19035 GCA_900312935.1 Carapus acus
CTGTCCGTTTATTTGTTTTTATATGCAGCAATCACAGACCTAGAGACGTGCTGCGCCTGTTCTGTGCCTGTCACATGTGGCTACTTAATATTCATTAGAGACCTGTGCGTGATTTTAAGAAACTCTTTCCTGATTCGTGCTCTTGTGACCATGTGGAGGTGACGTCGCACGGCGAACCAATCAGTCGAGCCTTTCCTGCACTCTTCAAAACAGTTTTGCGAGGTCCACGCGTCTGTTGTAAAATTAACTAAAATTAACTGATTTAATTTGGACATTATGGCTGAAGCTAGCGACCAACCGGAGCTAGAAAATCCTCCCCTGTCGTTAAGATCACCCGTTTGGGAGCACTTTGGTTTCCCAGTGAAAACCTGCGACGGAAAAAAACAAGTGGATAAAACGAAGGTGGTATGTCCAAGCAGCACTTTGAATTTATTTACGGTTTCCGCTTGTATATTGACAATTTTTGGTTAAATAAACAATACGCTGTGGAAGAAAATGGTTTTGCATTTTGTTCCCATACTGTACCGAAAATGTACCGAACCGTGACCCCCCTGTACCGAGTACGTACCGAACCGTGATATTTTCATACTGTTACACCCCTAATAACAAGTCATCTCAAACAAACATTAAAACTCTACAACATTTACAAACAGAGACCCAACAATTCCCCCACTAGCAAACACTTGGCAACTTGGCATTACAAAGTTTTTTTCTCACGTCTAATTTTTTCTGCTCTAATTTTACTTATGCATGAAGCAACCTCAGTGCTTTTGCACATGTTGTCCTTTTGATTTAAATGCAGGAAAGTGTCAAATAAAACAAAAATGTTTTGTCATTGGCCACCAGGTCTTGGTCCAGACACCCACCACCAACTACACCGTGCGTGACTACAAACGCTTCTACTCGGACATCGGCTTTGAGGATGGCTGGCTCATGCGGCAGGACTCTGAGCACCTCGTAGCTGACCTGACCCCACCCGGTGTCGCTGTCCACTGCTTGTTTGGCAGCGGCATCCCCACGTCGGAATCCTTCCACTACACGGATAAATTCCCCGACGAGGAGCCCAAAGTTGTGTCCGGGGACGGCGATGGCACAGTCAATCTGAAGAGCGTCACTCAGTGTCAGCGGTGGGTAGGAAAACAGAAACAGCCGGTGAAATTGCTGGAACTTCCCGGGAACGAGCACGTGAACATGCTGCTGAACGTCACAACTGTCGATTATATCAAGAGTGTGCTGTTCACCCTGTGATGCTGAAAGACACTTGGGTGGTACAATTTACAGATTGTCTCCCTTTCTTGTCTCTACAACCAGAGTAAGTATTTGAATTTATTTGTGAAATGAAAAAGCTCGCATTTTGAAATCCTTTTATATTGGTCGCGTATTTTATCTGTGAAGGCTGATTGCTTCAAGCTGTTTTTTTGTGTAAAAAAAAAATCAGGTGCAATGTCTGTGTGCCTCTCTGATCAGTGGTCAAACTAATTTGTCGATACTTTGAAAGTGCTCTAATGACACTTTGACTTTTAAGTTGAAGTTGATTATAAAGCACAAGTTTGTTAAGTGCTGTGTACATATTTAAGGCATTTAACACATGTATTTATGACTCAAACTGAACAGCTAATTTTACCTCCCCGTCATTTGATTTACTTAGCTCGCTCTGAATTAGTTTTGCGAGCAAACTTTACTTCACTCACTCGCTAATTCTTTGTCCCAGGTGGTGATGTGTGAGTACATAGTGGCCATGCTTTTACAATCTCTTTTTGTGCTGCGCTTTGCACTAAATGAACGGCTTTTACTTTGCCTGAATGTGTGATGTCTCTCTTACTTTTTTGTACTTTCTGCAGCAAGTAAATTTAAACTTTCCAAGTGGCCATTAGAGACACAAGCGGAATGAAAGGCAATCTGTGTATTCTCCTCCACTTCTCTGATTTTACAAGTCACATTATCTTACCAAAATGGCAGATGTGAAACAGATAGGCTAGTTTGACATGAAACTGAATGTTGCTGTCATACAGCATTAAAACTGCCCTCGTCTCAGTAGAAATGCGGCAGAATACGTACTGACGTGATTGCTTGTACTGTGCCATCCAGCAGTTGTTGGGCCAAACTCAAATTATTTACAAAAGAATAAAATGATTGCTGTGGACTATCATCAGTAGTGTGTCACACAAGTGCTGCGTCCTTGGAGTAAATGTATTGAATGGTGAAAGTGGGGCCATCGACATAAATTCGAATAGACAATCATGTATTTTCTCACTGATCTCCCATTCTGGTGTGTCCGACAGCAGAGATGTTAGGGTTGTTGTTTTTTTTTTGTTTGTTTTTTGCAGGTCACAATCAATTTTATGGGAAGTCATCCTGTGTTCAGAGGCATGTATGTCCCTGTATTTCTCTGGTGGGAAAAATAAACAGTCTAACACTGTAACCTCTATTCAATATATTTTCAAGTAATATCAAATCATTTCTACAGTTATCAATTGCTCTAATTCGATCTCAGAAGAAATGGAGAGGTAATGTCACCCAGTTTGTGAAATGATTTCTTAGCCTTCAGTATGCTGAAATTCTTTCCCTTTTAAGGAACCTCTTGTTTTAATCTCCCTCCCTACCACCTGACACTTGGTTCTAAGCAATGTAGCTACCCTAAGATCTGATTTCTTTTTTTTTTATCTGAAAGGGGAAGGATGTGGCTGTGGATTGGAACATTTTCATTTAGCACGATCCTTGTTCCCAAGTGCAGCTGCATCTCACGTGCTCAGTGCTCACTGAAAAGCTCACGTGAGCACGTGCTGAACCACACACAGATCATGGTGTGCAAGGTACATGAAACAAAGCCAATCAACTTTATTATCTTAGCTTAATTTAAAACATTTAAAAATACATTTTTCCTTTCTAAAAAAGTGGGGGAGAGGATGCCAAATACTTTACATGACACTGACCTGCAACATGATGGCTGAGCTTGATGTTAAGTGATTACACAATAAAAACCCAGATATGGGAACTGTCCTCTGTAACTGTTGCTTTATGAGACAAAGTGAGCATAGGAGATGGTTAAGTGCTCCACTCTTTCAGCATTTGATGTGGTTCTAACAATAGTCCCGGACAACTGAAGTACAAAAAGAAGAAACTCTCGAGTTGGTGTAATTCGTTGGTGTCAGTCGTGTTGTCACAGGATTATTGCTGCATTGTGTGGCTTGTCACTTCAGAGGGAATCTGAAAGTTTTGTTCCCTGTTCTGCAGTTCAGCTCTTCACAGTCCAACATCAGTAGAAATGGTCCCTCGTCATGATCATCAAGATGACTCTGAAAAATGGCATGAAAAGAGACAGAGGCTTTATTAGTGGTACAAAAATCTGAATTAGGACTGTCAAATATTCCGCCCATTGACCAAATATAGCCCAGAGGACCCCCCCGGCCCCCTCCATCAACAGGATATCCACGGCATGAGAATTACAAAGCAATGTTATGTTTCTGTTCTGTCCACTGGGGGGAACACTTTTTCCCATGTTGAAGGAGATATGAGGCTAGCTAATTTAAAACTGTATTACACATTCATTTTATGCATTCATATGGTTGGGACATAACTTCATCCTCTTCATCAATAACAAAGTATCAAAAATACTTGTGCGTCTCAATTAATACCCGTGAATGCAAATGTTTTGTGCTATTCTAAATCCACTGTGTTGTGTTGGGTGTAGTAGTGTCAATCTAGAAATGCCAAAGCGAGTCATGATAATCTCAGACATGTATTGTTTTTCTGAGAATAATCTTGTTCGCGCTGTGTGTTTCAAAAAGACAGTTCATTGATGGTAACATTTCAGAATGTACTTTTAGTTTTATTAGGGTTGGCAATTTTTTTCAAAATGGAGTCGCACTTGTTTACACCTCATTATGTTACTGGCCCACTTCAGATGAACTTGGTCTGTATGCCTCCCCACAAAAATGTATTCGTCAACCATACTCTTTGTTGAGACCTCATGCTCGACGAGAGTTAAGACTGAATTAGATATGGCACAGCAACACAATATTCAGTCACATTGAAGCATCGTGCTGTTGTGCTCTATGTCAGAACCTAATCTGTTCTATTTGAAAGCCTTGCTTACCTGCAGTTCAGGAAGGCACTGCTTCAGCTGCTCCGCTACATCTCCAACACACCAGGCCAGGCTCACATGGAAAGATGGATGCTGAGACCATGAAAACATGAAAAATGTTCATAAAAAAGTTAAACCATGAACAGGCAGTGACATTGCAGTGCAGTAACCAAGAGTGTTTTTACCAATTTTGTCATGTGTAAAATTTGTCTGTGGTTCGTAATGGCTAGAAAATATCATGGCTCCTTCACCTTTATCTTAATGTTTGTTGCATTCATTGTCTGTTTGGCTGAGATGGTGACAATGTCAAACAAAACAAAACCACCACAAAATCACAGAATGAGACAGAAAAATAACAACCAACGAGCAGGAAAGACAATAATATCAAAAGTTTGTTGTGCATGTGTGGCTGTGTTTGTTGTGGTCGTGGATGGACCAGTGACCTTGTAGAAAGTACCCAGACCTCATAGAAAGAATCCAGGTGAAATTCCTTCATTGTTCTGTCAACTGCTCGCATCACCTCCAACAACTCAGAATGTCCAGTGGAGACCTCCATTCCCAGAAAAGTCCTGTGCACAAGCCATGGAGGTGTTGCATATGAAATCACAGGTACTCATTGGTAAATGCACAGTTTACGCTTTACACAGTCAGAAACATTTATTACTGGCCACAAAGAGGAAGTTATCTGATTTAAATTGGATACGCTTTCAAGGTGTAGTGTAAAAGAACCAAGGAACTATCTTTATTGCACTATTATTGCGTCTCTTTATCATGCTTCCGGTAATTAAGTTAAACCAGATATATGCAAGATAATGCCATGTTACTGTCAAGATGAAGCCATTCAGTTGAGTTTTTGAGAATTAATAGAGCAGATGGGTGCCCTTTGGCATTGTCCTATTGTATTTGCATTTGAAATTGATGAATCAAAGCATCGACGAATGTGGAGAAGTATCATCCGCGGTGGTGACCCCTGAGGAGAGCAGTCAAAAGGGGAAGGTTGTTGCATAAGAGAATTCATGAGAATTTTCCCTCGTGTGGCTGATGGATCAAATTTTGGGGCAAATGAAATAATCAAATATCTTTGACCAAAAGGGTTTTTTTGGATATGGGTACAAATTCACAGGCAGTGGTCAAATGCATTTTTTTTGTCTTTATACCTTGTCTTCATACCTAATTATTGCACTTTGTATTAATTTACAAGTTTTCCAGACAGTATGGACTCTACCTTGTCTTCTCAGGATTGGAGTAAACCTTCAGGACTCCTGCTGAGCAGGTGAACCTGTAAACAAGAAACTCATGTTAGTTGCAAAGACTGGAGGAAAACTGACAGTAACCACATTTGTTGTATAACTAATGTATTTAAACATGCTCAATAATTTCTGCAGCATTCAATGCTGAGTTAGAGTTATTAAGAGGAAGTTTCATACTGAGATGAACAAAGTACATGAATATCTAAAAATGCCATAAAAAAATAGAGAGCAAACCGTTTGCAGTGGGTGACACCTGCTTTGATGCTTTGTGTGAACGGCTGGATCCAGTGATGCCTCAACACCACAGTCTGAGACAAGCTGAGATGAAACGCCTCCTGAGGAGTCAAAATGAGCCCGTGGGCCCGAAGTGCCGTCAGCAGCTCATCCAAAAGCTCCAGGAAGTCCTCATGGGCTTGGTCTGAAGGTAAAAGACAAAGACAGGACAATATCAAATCATTTTGGATTATTTTCATGACCTAAATGTCAATTTGCAATTCTCAAAACACTCATATCAGACAATTACTACCCAGGGATGATTAATGAACAGTGTGTAAATGTAAATGTCACTGGTCTGCAACCTCTACATATTCATCTCTATATGTTAAACTATTTAGCTGTGCTTTCCTTAACTTCTGCTTTTAAAAAAAGACGCGATTGATAATCAAAATTTCATCGTGGAATCAAAGTACTTCTGTTTCTGATTTTGACTTGAAATTCAAAAAATACATCTGAAAATTGCAGTAGCTTGGTTAAATGCATTTTCAATCTGTGATGATGAAAACATCAGAGCGAGTAAATTTATTGCCTCTGCGTTTCGCGATTGTGATGGATGTGATTTTAATTTAACTCTATCCTATTAAATGTTTGTCTTACATGTAAAATAAACATATGTGGCCCAGTTTCCTCTCTCATGTTTGAAGGAGCGGATGCGTCCATCATGGAGGGAGCTGTCTTCAGTCTCTGGGTCAACCTCGTCTGGGAACATGGCTAACAGGCAGCCTGGGACGGGAAGCCTGACACAAAATAATCAGAAAACAGGGATGCATCACTGATTTCTGTGGGAAAGTGTTGGCTGCCAGGGGAACATGAGGGAAACGAAAGGTCAGTAATTGGATAGATGACTCAGATAAAGAAACGGACAGATCTGTAACATGTAACACACATACACACTTGAGTGCACGTCTGTTATGCTTAAATGTAACCCTGTCAGAGCAGATTGTTTCCTTAGATCAATGTGCAGCTTGCTTCAGGTGTGCTAATTTGCAAGCCTCACAGTTCAAATATTTCATGGTTACAGTCCCGTTTGTGTCACCAGGCGGCTTATACAAAGTCATGCTTTGGTAAACTCCTACTACAGTGTATTCTGAGTTACTATCCTCCGATGTTCCAGCAAATATTTCTACAAACTCAAGACTCTTCCTTTTCACGTTCCCCCTCACCTAAGATACACAGACTCTCTCATACAAGTACATGTGAAAACGGTGTACAAGCACGTGAATAAGTGATGAGTTAAAATTAAGTATGTAAACAGACGTCTCGGCTCACACACCTGGCTTTGGGAGACTGCACCTCGAGTTTAGTTTTCTTACTAGGATGACTGTAACTTTCCTCATGACATTGTCTTGGTTTCTTTGAGCTTTCATCTCTCTCTTCTCTCTCCTCGTCAGAACTGCTGCTGCTGTAGCCAACCAACATCGTGACCGGGCAGAGTTTCACGCACATTAGATAATAATCATCTTCGGACCACTGGAAAATGATATCGAGTATTCGGGAAAAACTGCTGATCAGTTTCGATGTCAAAACCCGAGATGTTGTGGATGCAGCGTTTCCGCATGGGATGTAAATAAACCGTGGTCACAATTATTTAAGTCCGGGTGATGAACAGACGCTTTCAACACAGTTCCGCCTGTATCACACATGTCAGCGTGTCGGTATATTAATAATTAATTTGCCATCCAATCAAGTTTATTATCTAGAATTACAAACCAGGGGAACAAACGGGAGTGGAAGTGAATGGAGTAGGATGGAGTAGGAAACGCAAAAAGAGATTAAGCTTTCTAAATTGATACCAAGTAGTCTAACATATCGTCTCCTCAGCATCAATGTACCATTTCTAAGCAGCTGATCCGGTGATCCATCAACTGCGAGGTTTAACTTTTGGCAAACTGTCTTTTCTCCCCTTCTTTTTCTACCGTTATGGTTATTGTTGTGAGAGGTAGTAGAAGTAGTTGTATCAGAATGTTTTGTCGCTGGTAGCAGAGGTACAGCAGTAGTAGTGGTCCTAGCCGCTGTTGGCAGTAGTAGTAGTTTTGTTTTTATTGTTGATGGTGGTGATAGTAGTAGTAGTAGCAGTAGTGCTGGTGCCGTTTGTGCACTTGTGTGTTGTTTGATGACATAAAAGTGATAGCAGTAGTAGCGGTGATTTATGCGCTATGTAGTAATTGTGTTATTGGGTCGTTTGGGGAGAAAAGTGTCAAAGCAGAAAAGGCGCGCTTGTGAGGGTGCAGCCTGTGCCTCCGTGTCTGTCCCTATTCATGTTCCTGTGCGCGGGCTGAGGCGCAGGCTGGCTAGCTGGTAGCCTGCTAGCACCGTATAAGCAAATTGTTGTCTTTTCGCCAACACGGAGGCTGTTTCGCTGTTAGATCGTCAAACATACAAATCAGCAACGACTAAGAGTCAAGCTCAATTATCGCCAGAGAATACTAGCGGTTTTGGGCTCCCAGATTTCCGAATGTCTCGCTCGCGGAGCTATATCGCTTTATCAAGAAACAATCCAAGCCGTTTGCGGATTTGAAGACGGGAACCAATCATACATACTTGGCCTAGCCGCCTTTGAGGATCTACATATAGTTTTTTAAAGCAAGGATGGTGTAATTTTTCAGCTGTTTTGACTCGATGCATCAGGTAAGGAACAGCATATTATATAGCATTGTCTGCATGAATTCCCCGCCTGCTAGAACCCGCAATATTATTTTCCTGTGAGCACATAGCTAGCCATAGCGCTTTCTGCACCAATTCCGCTAGCCCACCGAGCGGCTAAGCTAGCTAGCCGCGACTGGCACAGGGTTTCTTTGCCCGTACATGAATAACGTTATGACGCACAGACGCTGTTTTCCAATTTGCACCGCCAGTCTTTGAGCATAAGGGTGTCTGCACAGATTCCCGAGGACCGGATTGATCGAAACGATGCCCATTGTCAGTGTTTCGGCGCACGACAATCCGGGAGCTCCTGTGCTCCCAGGCTCAATGAATTGTCTTGTGTTACTCCAGGTAAATAACTCGGAGAAGAAAAGTGAAACAACCGTCATACCCTAATGTCCTCCAATTATCCTGTTTATCCCAGTAGAGGAAACTGCTAGGGGATGTTCGATTAACATACTTTTCATTCCCACCACATTCAGTTTTGCCCAAATGCCATTGTTCAATACCGGGTTTTAACCTCTGTCCAAAGAATATGGTTTGAACCTAGTTTTCACGTGGAAATTGTGCATTCTCACCCAACACAGCCCTATATTGTTACTTTGACCTTTCTTAGATTGACCGGTAGTAAGTGGTCAAACCTGAGTTGTGCTAAATGAGTTTACAAGGCCCTTGTATCACTTGGAATGTTGGTTGGTTGTGTTAGTTGTGATTGTCTTCCGGCTTATGTGCTGTAAAAAGTGTCTACATTTCAACGAAAGCGAAATACCTCTTGTTTGCGACTACTGTTTACATTTGGTCCACTAATGAATTACTTTCAATTCTTCTGTTTTAGGCACATATCGAAGGCAGAAGAGAGAGCTGAGGATTTTTCTCCATTCCTCATGCACCTCTGATCTCCACCTTTTTCTGCTCATCCCTGCACCCATCATCACCAGTTAGCTTTGCCAAGCCCCCACTCGAAATGGAGTGAGTTATCGTCATTTAATTTTTGATCAACTGTTACTGTCAAGGATCAACTTAAACTTAAAGTTGAACATTGAAAATATCACCCTGTCTCCCTCTCTCACTTAGTTGGGCCACACCAGCCGCCAAACTGAATCCCTATACTCGAGCCCGTATGACAGAGGCCTGGCAGCAACATGCTGTTGCTCCGCCACCAGTTGTTCACACCATCCCCCCAGGAGCTGAGAATGCATTGGGATGTGCAGTTTATGGTATTGTTCTTCAGCCGGACGCTCCATCTCTACAGCAGCAGAGCCAACACGGCCAGCACAGCCAACACAGCCAACAACACAGTGGCAGTCAACAGCACGGAGGCGGTCAGCACAGTCAGCAGCACCCCTCTCAAGCCCAGCAGACCTCCTTGCAGGTCGGCGCAGAGGGAGGACACAAGTGTGGGGCCTGTGGCCATGACATCTCCCATCTGGCAAACCCACATGAGCACCAGTGCATGGTGAGTCAGGACAGGTCGTTCCAGTGCACGCAGTGTTTGAAGATTTTCCATCAGGCCACAGATTTGCTGGAGCACCAGTGTGTTCAGGTGGAACAGAAGCCTTTTGTTTGTGGGGTCTGCAAAATGGGCTTCTCCTTGCTAACGTCCCTAGCCCAACATCATACATCTCACAACAGCACCAATCCAATGAAATGCTCCATCTGCGAAAAGACGTACCGACCTGGGTCCTCTGGTACGTCCTCTTCCAACAGTGCGCAGCAACCCGGTGACGGAGCATCGGCCAGCAGCAGCTCGTCTATTCTGCCGTTCCCCTCGGCCCGCGACCGTCCTTACAAATGTTCCGTCTGCCAGAAAGGTTTCAAGCATCTCTCGGAACTCACGAGGCACGAGAGAGTCCACACGGGAGAGAAACCCTTCAAATGTGATACCTGCGATAAGGCCTTCAGCCAATCCTCTCACCTGCAGCACCACCAGCGAACGCACAGTAACGAGCGGCCGTTCAAATGTGCCGTCTGCGAGAAGAGCTTCAAGCACCGCTCCCACCTAGTGCGCCACATGTATGTCCATTCTGGGGAGCATTTATTCAAGTGCAACTTGTGTGAGCTGCATTTTAAGGAGTCCTCCGAGCTTCTACATCATCCGTGCCACCCACAGGGCTCCCGGCCCTTCCGCTGCGCCACTTGTGGCAAGGGTTTCAAGCGGCCATCGGACCTGCGGCAGCACGAGCGCACGCACTCGGAAGAGCGTCCATTCCATTGTGACGAGTGCCAGATGAGCTTCAAGCAGCAATACGCTCTGGTACGTCACCGTCGCACCCACAAGGACCCCACAGACCGACCATTCAAATGCAATCTGTGCGATAAGGGCTTCATGCAGCCCTCTCACCTGCTCTACCACCAGCACGTCCACGGCATGGACAACCTCTTCAAGTGCGCCTCGTGCCAGAAGGAGTTCAGCCAGTCTGGAGAGCTGCTCAGGCACAAGTGCGGCGAGTCACCCACCGCTTCGCCTGACAAACCATACAAGTGCGATGTGTGCGGCAAGGGTTACAAAAAGAGCTCCACGCTACAGCGACATCAAAACTCTCACTGCCAGGAGAAGCCTCTGAAGTGCTCGCTCTGTGACCGCCGCTTCCTCTCCTCCTCTGAATTTGTCCAGCACCGCTGTGACCCATCGCGTGAAAAGCCCCTAAAGTGCCCTGAATGCGAGAAACGCTTTAAGTACTCGTCGGACTTGAACCGGCACCGGCGCGTCCACACGGGGGAGAAGCCGTACAAGTGTGCGCATTGCAACAAAGGTTTCAAGCAGCGTGAGCACATGACCAAACACCAGAGCACTCACTCCAGGGAGGGCCAGTTCAAATGTGTTTGGTGTGGCGAGCGCTTCAGCGACTTGGGCTCATTGCAGGATCACACAGTACAGCACACAGCTGATGGAGGTTACCCTGTGCCCCAGTGCATTTAGATTTTTTTCATTTATTCCTACCTTTATTTGGAGTTGGGGCCTAAAAGGACTTTTACCCCCCCCACAACAGTTTTTTAGTATTATGTCTCGTCTATTCTCTAAGTACTCATTCAGTTTAACCTTTGCAACACATGCAGGTCAGTCTTGGCTGTCGGAGCTGCAGTCATTCCCTACACCATTGGCATTATTTTTGCTCCACCTACCAGCCTAAAGGCTAACTGTGCCCTGCTCGTATGATCACGAGGCGTCCCCTTCTTGCCGGCTTTTTCTTCCATTTCACCCCACGTGTTAGCCCTAAACCCATTCCCCAAACTCTCCAAAGGATTTCTGCTCAGATATGAGATGGAGTTTGTTATTTGAATACAACAACTTCCTGTTAACAGTTGCACTTACTGCCAGCAGACCACACCCGTTGCATATAGAGGGGACACCCACACCACACCACACCACTAGTTGACGACAGGAATACAGATCTCTCCGGAATGCATCAGAAATGTTTGCTTTTATTTCAGTCCTCATTGCTAACAGGTTGACAAAAAATGTGTTAATGTGACTTGAACTGATCGAAACAACAGCTTATTCCGAAATTGACCGGGGGATGTAGAAACTTATCTTATAGCTTGAGTAGTTATTGACAAGTATGTCATTCAGGTTTCCCTCATTTTCTCCCGCTTTATTTTACCTCCAAAGCTCCTCCCAACATGTCTTTTCATTTTGATTGCTCTGCTTGGCTGCTTCCTCCCGCGAGCCTCAGTTATACTTGCACAAGGGGGATGTTGTAGACATCCACAGCAGCAAGGACAGTTTCATCGAGTGCTCCTCCATGATTTGTCAGAGAAGCCCAGTAAACGACGGTTTGACGATGGGAGTGACGTATGGCGCACACCCTGGCGCCAAAATATAGTATAAAATGATACAAAAACTGACTGAAATGTTAAAGTCAACAAATATTTTTCGTTATTTCATAGGGGAAGATGAGATTGATTTCCCGCAGTTGCACGCATACATGTTCTTTGTTTGGCCTAATGTCCCCTCCTACCGTTTTCCTCAGTCCTCTCAACTCTGCACTTCCGTGGTTATAAACATATTTCTACTTCATATTTCTGAAGTACCTCTTGTACTCCTCATCTTAGAAACCTTAGATTTGATTAAATATGTGAAGGGAAAGGGAGGATGTGTTCAGGATTTTATGGTTTTGTTGTGAAATGTGTCTGATGATATAATGTCTTGAGTATATGTGGATGTCAGCGTGGGTCATCTTTACTATGACCTCTCTACTTTTTACCAAAACACCCATATGAAACAGCACCAGATCCCAAAGGTGTGAGGACTAACTGATCAGATGAAGTTACTCGTCACTAAAAACCCCATATGATTGATAACAATCTCTCCTTTCAATATAGACATGTATAGAAATGTATATTTGAAACTAATATTCCTGCACAGTTCAGTGCTGTTAGACTATGTGTACTGAAAATGTCAGTGTTGGATCATCACACTTCCTCTTTCAGGCTGTACATAGTATGGATGTTTTACTTGAGTGTATTTGCCATTTGAAATGTCAACTTGTCTTTCTAAAAAAAATCTGTATCAAACAACAGTTTTTATATTCTTGCTACTTTTTACTGTGTGAAACGTTTAGATGAATAACTTTTGTTGTTTTTGTAGTCCATGTAGTCTGTGTAACAGTTGGTAATGTGCAGGGAGTCTCAAAGAACGCCCTTTTGTGAGAGCGTGCCAGTGTCTGATCCGTCTGTGTTGGTGTGTGTGAGTGTGGATCTGCGTGTGCCTGTCTGTGTTTGTTTGCGTGAGATAATTCCCCTCAAGGAAGGGAATAGTAATGAAACTGGTATTCTGTCAAACAGGGAAATGCAGACTGAAGAGGATTGTATTGATGAACTGTTTCAACAAACCTGCGCCTATTTTTTTGTTTTGTTTTTAAGTTTTCAAGTTTTTAGTCTGTGGAAGAGTCATTTTTGCATTTTAACACCAGTTATGTTTATTGATACTCTTCCCTGCTGTGTTGAGCTTGACACTCTGTCCAGTTAGTCTGGATTCACATCAGTTTACGAGCCTTCCTGTTTTGAATGCAATGAGATTCTAGTTAGCTTAGAAACCTTGACCGCCAGTTGTTTTGTGTGTGTTCATGTTCCAAATTTTTCAGTTCTCTTCATCTGACTTCACTGGAAAGCCGCTCCTGGTCCCAATTTATAGTTGAAACATTATTTGCAGTATTAAGAAATGTTTTATGCAAACAATTTTGGCTATTGAAATGGATATAATATTTTGTCCTGTTTGATTAAGCATACGTTTTTTGCCTTAAAGTTAAGCCTTTGCAGTACACAATCCACTGATTGTCTTAGATTTATTTTAATTGGTTTTATTTTGACCCCCAGATTCTGGCATCACATGAGTACTGTATGTTTTTTTTCTAATGGATTTACATTTGTGTTTATACTTTTTTTTCATTCATTCTCTTGGAATTGGTATGGATATCACATTTGGAAGCAAGAGACCAGGGCCTTTGTGTAGATAAGGGATGGAATAACCAATGTTTAAAGCATTGCAGGGTGGTTTAAAAGATGATTAACGATCGCATCTCAGATTATTAATGCCAGGGACTGTAAACTGTAACCGGATTGATTAGTGCTGCCACATCATGAGAACAAAACATGACCTCTCGTTAAGTGCTGACGATAAATGCCAAAGAGTCATCCCAGCCAGGTGGCATCGCCATAGTTATTGACGGAGATAACATTTTGGTATCAAATTAAAGGCTGCACTGTTCCGTATTTTAAAGCTGTGTTGCATGAGATTGGAGGCCAGTTGTTCACACTATATATTCATTTGAAATATGGCATTGCACGACTCATCATTTTCGACCCCTAAAGGCTGTTAGAAATACACGTTTAACCTCAAATTTCTGTTGCGCTTTCAAACTTTTTGGCGATTTAGTTTTTGCCAAATTTAACGTCAAATTGAAGAAACAAGGCAAGATAACCAGGCAGTTAGACAAGATGAAAAACTGTAATTTTTTTTTTTTTTTGTGTGGGCATGGGGTGTCCAGACTTCTTTCAAGGGAGGCAAGATTTGCTGAGGTTAAGACGCCTGAGGGCCAAGGCTTTCCGCTGTTGTCTGAGAGTTTTCAGCAGGAGCTGGGGGTTAACCGGTCTAAACGATACCGGGCCATGTGGGGCGGCTGCAGGCCATTTGTGGCCTGTGGAACAGACTGATTTAGTAAATTAGGCGTTGTTAGAGGCATTATATTGCATTTTCTAGCACAGGGATCTTTGGGAACTGTGATTCAACAATACAAGATCATCTTCAGCTAGATTAATGCAATATAGCTTTAAACAACAGGCAGCAGCACAGCAAGGTGGCCGATGCCCTTTTTAAGCACAACGAATGAGGTCCACCTACATTCAACTCTTACTTCAACCCACCCACCCTGTCCCATTTTATGTTCCGTTAAGTTGCCCACCAGACCATGGTGTCTCTTTGCTCTTTGCATGCTTGGTGTTAGTTCCTGTGTTCTGTCCTTGGGAGTCCCTCAGCACAGCTCCCTCCTATAGCTTTTCAAATTGTACTGTAGCTATGTGAATGATGTAGTTAAAAAGGAAAAAAAAAAAAAAGAAAAAGTTGTGGCAGCGTAAAGTATGTGTACATTCATGCTAAGAATATCTGTATGTATGTAGCATTCAATTACACACAGCACTAACAAATAAAACATTTTTCATTTATAAATCAATGTGTAGTATTTGATCAAGAATGAAACTCTTGGATACTAACTGGCAAATGCTGGATTTTCTCATGCATTAAAACTTTCTTGTACATTGGCACACTTACAGGTGTTTTTTGCTAATATGTCATCACCATGACGTGCAGGTAGGGGAGGTGTTCCAGATCGTGGGGGTTGTATTCCAGAGATTGGGTCAGGTGCCTGGCTCAAGGGATGGGATTGGTGTCCCTTCAACCTCCATAGTGATGCGCCCTCCCAAAGTCCCTGTAGCTAAGGCAGTGGTTCATCATCTTGTTGGAGGTACTGAATCCCACCAGTTTCACATGTGCATTCACCGAACCCTCGTTCCGATGGCCAAGCAGGGCGTGTCATTACGAATCGTACGAGTTGGATGTGTGACCTCCGCCGACCCCCTGTGACTGAATCACTTAACCCCTGGGGTTTGACAGAACCCAGGTCAAGAACCAGGGCTCAAGGAAAGGACTGATGAATTGGTACACAAACGTAAAGGATATTGTATTTCCAGAGACAGTTTCCCTTGAGCACTCACCAGAATTAGAACCAGCCTTTTCTTTTCTTCTTCTTTTTTGCAAATTTCAGCCCAAAGAAATAATTTGACTTAAGTTACTTCTGCGGCTTTGAAACGGGAAGAAGCAATGCAGCTGTGGACTGGAAGTGTTGGTGCATAAACATGGTGGTGCAGAGGCAGAAAAGAAAGCAAACTGTTCGTAATGGATACAGATGGTGGTTTAATAGAACTGACGGTCATAAGCAAGTTAATAATGTATGTCAAACGTTTTGGAGGTGTGGCACCCATTAAAGCTATCCTTTAATGGAAAAGAGGAGTGTCCTCCGCCATCGTACGGTTAGACTTTTGAGGCGTTCCACTTCCTCGCCACAAGATGACGCTGTTTCGCGGCTGCGGAGCCTCGCGTCGCCTCTTGACCCCGGTACCCAGCAGCTTTCACATCCGGTCGGCTCTTCACTTCGCCCCGCATTCGCCCAGCCTCCCTCCCTCCGTCGCAGACCGGGGAGCTGTGTGGCTGCTGAAGAACCCCGCGTTGCCTCCCCTCCCCACCCCGACCCCTTTTCTCGGTGCGTGGAAGCGGGCATTCGAGGCGCGGCTTTCCCCATAAAGCCCGCCGCACATGTCGCGCGTCCGCCGCTGGACGTGCACGGCGCCGCGCGCTCCCCAACGGTGCGGAGGTAGCATCGTTGGCTAACGTTAGCTATCAACATCGATCCTCCGCTATTCATCCCCCGCCGTCACCGGCTGCCGCGGCGAAGTGATAGCCACCGTCGGAGCAACTACGGCAGCCCACAGGTAGCGCCTGGGCGCCGTAGCCCACAAAAAAAGACTCAACCCGGACGTATTGTGAGCACCGGCCCCCTTCTCTGCTCCTCTGTGGCCTTTCGGGGACCCGTTTCCTCACTACCTCAAAACCCTGGTGCGTTCCCGCCCCTGTGTGCGACCTCACTTGCACCTTTCCCCATTTTTGACAGCTTTTTCCCCCAGTTGCCAACCTCCAACCCCCCCAACGAAGCCCACATCCACCGGCACTTGCTGCTCCTGCTGATTCGACGACGGAGTTCATCTCAGTGGACACTTGACAGCCGCGAGTCCCCCCGCTTGTCAAACTCCCCGGCCGGTGGTCTCCAAAAAGGGGGGAACGAGGCTCTTCTCCCTCCTCCCTCCAGTCTTCCAGCCCTCCTCTTTGACTTCTCCAGCTGTCGACATCTCCACCCCAGACCGCCACGCAGCGCCCGAGCCATGCCGGGTCCGGTGGCCGGTAGCAAGTCCCGTGTGTACGCAGACGTCAACACGCTGAAGAGCCGGGAATACTGGGACTACGAGGCCCACGTCCCCAACTGGAAGTGAGGCTACCTTCAGTGCTTTGTATGGGTTTGATGTCTGTCCACAAGGCGTGAAAGGCCCCTTTCCTCGTGTGTGTGTATGTGTGCGAGTGCAATGGCGTCTATTCGTGTCGCAGATGGTTATGTTTTTATGCATCTTGTTGTGCAATGGTGTGAAAGTGTCATCTCTCCACACTTTTCCCACCCACACACCATGCTGCCAGCTCCGTCTCACACCTCGCTATGCATGGAGTCATCCTCTTCCTCATTTCCACCTCGTCTGTCTCGTTATTTGACCTCTGTCACGTACTTAATCACAAACAAGTCGCTTCACCAG
Organism: Carapus acus; assembly: GCA_900312935.1. Taxonomy (NCBI): domain Eukaryota; kingdom Metazoa; phylum Chordata; class Actinopteri; order Ophidiiformes; family Carapidae; genus Carapus; species Carapus acus. Next base: position 17,104 of record OMPJ01009965.1, read on the forward strand.
GCTACTGCTACGCCACATTAATGAACATTAATGGAGTTCCTTCTCCTGAAATCACACATGGTTGCTATCTCTGCCCCTGTAGTAATCAGGAGGATTACCAGCTTGTCCGCAAGTTGGGCAGAGGGAAGTACAGTGAAGTATTTGAGGCCATCAACATCACCAGTAATGAGAAAGTGGTGGTCAAGATTCTCAAGGTGAGCACGTATCTTGAATATCATATTCAGCTCCACACTGTATGCAAGCTGTGTGCATGAGAACCAGACGTAGGGGTAATGTGGTGTATGGGTTGAAACCATCTTGAGATCGGGTGATGATGCCATCTTGAAACCAGGGAGAATGTTGCTTGGATTCTAGAGACATCATAACTTGCCAATGTCAAAGTGTCCTTGAGGAAAAATCCCCCCTCCTACACCCCCGCTCCACTTACCGCTCCCCTGGTGCCTAGAACTCCCTGTGAATGTTGGCGGCTTCCTAGCAGAATTGAGTGGAAGGAAAAAGTGTTGGTCTTAAAAATGGCTACCTGAACCTAACTTCGAATTTATACTGCATTTTGTCAGTGTTTTTGACTTATTTCTTTTCTGAGGCATATGTCTGGATGGTGGGACAAAGGATGCAGTTTTGCTCCTATTCACTTTTTAACCACTGGTAAAGGCATTGGTGCATAATGTCAAAAAACATGAATTACAGGGGAACATTTGGAGTTCAGTCTATGATGTCTTTTCAGTGGGTCCATCTGTGTACATACATGTTCACTTCGAGGTCTATGCATCTGTTTATGACTCATACACCAAACTGTACATTACAGACCTGATGACAACATACTGAGTGACAAAACGATGAAATAATCAATAGACCTCTGACAAATGCATGCTGTGTTCCCAGTTTGATGTCATCACATTTGAAACATGAAATGGGGTTTGCTCAATAAAGCTATTAGTCAAGTCACTTTAATTTGTATAGCGCCAAATCATAACAGGAGTTATCTCAAGGCGCTCTACAGAATGGAATAATGATAATAAGTAATGATAATAGCAGCAGTAATATATTAGAGGCAATGACATGACGATGGTGCGATATTTGCACAAAGTGTAATAACACAAACATTGTAAAGTATGGTTATTGCCTCAGGTTCCCACATGGGTGATGTGGATTCTTTGATTGATTTAGCATAAGTACTCATTTTGTCTGTGAAATAGAGACTGAAAGCATCTTTCCCATCTAATAATATTGCAGCTTTTAAATGGTAAGAGCGAGGCTCTCAGTCACTTGCGAAGATTGGCTTACCCAGTGCTGATGGGAGTAGCATTAGCAGGGTAAGCATAGCCAGACTCAGCAGGTTCATGAGATCTTGAATAGCACAGAAGCAACCGTCACTGCTCTCACATCTTGATGTGTTATTCTTAGGGATGTCCGATATTGGCTTTTTTGCCGATATTGTCCAACTCTCAATTTACCGATACCGATAACGGCCGATACCGATATGTGCGCTGGTAAACGCTTCAGGAACGCATAGGCACTATTTCGGTGAAACGCAAGTATTATCTTATTTTTATCGGTTTTTATTTTATCGGTTTTAAAGCAAAAAAAAAAAAAACCTGATACCGATATTTCGTGTTTATGCTAATATCGGGCCGATAATATCGGTGGGCCGATATTATCGGACATCTCTAGTTATTCTCTGGTGTCGGCAGCCAACTGTTCTCCGTTTTGTCTCTTGTTTACATTTGATTTGCCTCTTTCACCCATTTACATAGCCGGTCAAGAAGAAGAAGATTAAGAGGGAGATCAAGATCCTTGAGAACCTGCGTGGAGGGACCAACATCATCCGACTGGTGGACACTGTCAAGGACCCAGTGGTGGGTTAACAATCTGCATTTTTGTCAACTACTGGGATTGAAAAAAGAATAGCAACGTGCCCAAACATTTTGCTTC
>OMPJ01009967.1:0-73894 GCA_900312935.1 Carapus acus
GGAGTTGGGGGTGAGTGAGTATGTGGAGGGGACAGGTATTGTTCGTACATCAACATCAGCCGGTCCACACCTCATTAATTCTGTAGATTATGATTCAAATTTCTCTCCTCTGCATTTTTTTTAAAATCTTTTACTTTCCCTTTTTTTCTAGGTCATCGTTTCAACATTCTTTAGTTTCTATATGGAGTTCGGCCGCAGGCAGCACCTTTTTGAGGTGTGCACATTGCCATTTTTCTCCTTCTCTTTGTTGAAAGGGTGCAAAGTTGCAGGTTCAATGGGGAGAGGGATTAAAATGGAGCACTGAAGTACTTGCACTTGTAGTAGTACTTGTAATACAAGTTGCACAAGTGGCAATGTCATGTATCTGGGAGGCGTCCTGGGCTTCTGTGGCAGCTTGCCAAATCCGGCAGTCATTAGAAATTCCTCAGAAATGTTCTGGTCAAGTTTTTATAATCACTTTTATCATCTATTGATCATTGTAGATCTGTGTGTTTTCATGACAATGCTGCATTTGGCAATTGGCTCTCATGGAAACCGCAAGAAATTAGACAGTGGAGAAGGACTTGAATATTTCAGAATATAAAGCCATCCAGCTTTATTCATTTCCTTTTATGACTGCAAGTAGGAGTAATATATTTTATAAATGTCATCTTTGATGCAAGAGCCAAAGCTGCGCACCGAGCGAGTACTTCAAGAGATGCAGAGCTGCATAAAATCCTCTCACCTATCGATGAAAGTCGCACAGTCAATGAAACGGCTAAATGCAAAACTCCATTTGACTCCATCAAAAGAGAGACGATTATTTATTTTATGGATTAGAGGATACCGTAATCACAGATCCATAAATTCACAGGACGAGGTTGAATGATTCACTTCCACCCAGAGCAGGAGTCCTCCCACTATCCCTCCAACGTATTTCCCACTGATAAAATATAATCTAGCCCTGAAAGCGACTCATGAGAGAGCACAATAGATGCAGAGGAACCTGTCTGCCGGGGCCTATCATCTGCTCTCTTTGTGTTCTGGGGGCTATTTTGGTGAACAGAATGAAATTCAATCATCAGATGAGGCAGATGAATGCGACACAGTTTCTACGTTGTGTGACCGAGTCTGAAAAGCAACACGGACCCGCAATTTACTGCATCCGTCAGTGATTTGAATCACTTCTGGCCATCATGCGGTCACCAGACGAAAAGTGCTTGAGCCAATTTGAAGACATCTTCAGCTGTCAATTGTACCCTTTGACCGTTACTTTGTGAATCTGACGGTTGTTAATGTAAACTGAGTTTGATAAACTGCCTCAATGTGGATATTCGTCGTTAACGGTCGTGTCCTGAGTGGTTTTACTCTTAATGGTCTGGATCTTGCATAAAGTTTAGTGTCCAAATGATTAACTGCTTGCCTGGGGTAACTCCACAGCCGATGAAGTATTGCCGTTACATCACTGGCCACTGCTTTAACTTGACTTTTGTGGCAGTAATTAAAGCCGTCTCTTTGCAAAGCCAATCTCTGATCTCATAAGCCGCGGGGATTATTGAGATATCAAACAGAATTTTCAAGCAGTCGTTTGTCACTGTCCTCAACTGCTGATTTCCAGGCCAACAAGCCATGGAGTTGTTCAAAAGAAAACAGTTAATAATTACCAAGCAGCAAAGCTTCACCCCCCACCTCTTCTCCCCGCTGTGCAGCCGAGGCTTCTATCTCATCAGGGCCTGACCTGTGTAATTTGTTTAGTGATCAAAGCTTCAAAAGTCTGAAGTGCTCGCTATGGCCCCGAAGACCCCAAGTGCTGCCCTCTCTCAGAGAGTCAGGCCGGCAGCGTGGAGGCAGTTGGCCATAATTCTCTGTGTCTCGTCTCCCTGTCGAGATGGCGATGGAGATAACAGCATACTTCTTCACTCTTCTTTGGGGGTACAAATGGTGTTCCACACAGGGTTAGAAACACACTGTGAAAGATTGGTGCTGAGGGGCTCTGTCTACTAAATACTGATACGTTAGAAATACTTGTTACACTATTCAAAGAAATTAAGGGTCCAGAAATGAAAATAACATTTTTCAACGCAATATCTGGACCCACTAATTCCTAGCTGTTGTGGCCACTACTGGAGTCAGATCAATGTACAAAGTTAGAATTTCTGATGTTTATTCTTTTTTTTTTTTTTTTTTTTTTTTTGGAATCCAATTTCGTATTTTACTATCTTAGTAAAAACGCTGAGGGTTTATATGGTTTAATCAGTATTTTAGGTGTGTTGTGTTGCTCAGTGAGGTTGCACCAGGGGTGCAGTTTGGAGTTTGGTGTCTGGCTCAAAGGCACTTGAGGGAGGTTGGTTTTCCCCTATTTGCATTAGCATGCAAGTGGGTCAAATTGAAGCACTTTGTGGGGGAAGAAAGTCGGAACCGAATGCTGCTTGTTATGTCTCTGGTAATTTCATGCTTGATTTACAATCACATCTGCTCAAAGCCAAGCGCCCTATCAGGGTTCCCCCCACGTAAAACAACTGAAATATAACGGGCCACCAAGCTCCTCTGATTACAGCAACACAGCATCCTGCTCCTCGTCTACTCACCTCCTGATGAGTCCTCCTCGTTACGTCCACATTCATTCGCTGTGGTCAGCGATTTCTCTTGTGGTGGTGAATAGGTATCTCGCCAAGTGTGTGTATGTGTGTTTGTGTGTTTGTGAGGGAGAGAGAGAGCCTCTGTGCCACCGCATACATTGGCAGGATGCAGATGCTAGGAAAACAGCGTTGGGCGCTCTGCATGTCACTGCCGCATCTGCCTCTGTTTCCCCTTCAGGCATTGCAGTTCAATCAACAACAGCTGGTTATTACAGCAGAGGGAGGAGAGCTTGTGCGCCTCTTCGGGCTTGGATGGCCAAAGTGGTGCTCTCAGTGATGAAGGTGGCATTTTTGTGTGTTTGCGGTCATATCAAGAAAGAATCTCAGGGACAACTGTTCGCTCTTTTGGGTGTATTGACTTTGAGATCAGCTGGTTGCCACCGGTGCCGTGTTGCACAAAGACGCTTGCATCTGTTCTGCCAAAATTAGATCTATTCTGCAAGAGTTTTCTACACCTTTTTCTATATATATATAACTTAACACCCTGTGCCACAACAATGAACGACTTAAAAAAGCAGATTGTACTTTTTCTTTGTACTCAAGACTGTTTTAAAATCTGCTTCGACACAAATGTATCACATGCTTGTTTGTTTGTTTCATTGTCCCATTATTTGGTTAAGACAGTGGCAAAATTGCAACAGCACAGCAATGAGAATCACATGACATTAATGACAAAACCTTTCTGGGAGGCTCAGCAGTTTTCCTCAGATTTGTCACTAAGGGCCTTATGGATAGAATAATTGTCTCCAGCTCCGCAGCCTTTTTATCAACCCCCAATTAGTAACAACAGATAGAGCGGGCAGATGGTGTGAGTGGAAAATCTGCACCAAAGGGAAGAGCTGAAAATTTGATCAAGTGGTCATATTCCTAATGGCACACTTGCCACCGCATGGTGCAATTGAATTTTTATTTCTTTTGATATACATGTCAACACAGAGAGCTACATATCAGACAAAAGCACCCTCAGAAGTACTGAAAGAAATAGAACTGTCATGAAGGAAATGATAAAGGACTGCAGCATCTCAACAATATCTCAAGGTCTATTGTGTGATGTGCTAGTATTTTTTAATACTATGAAGCAAATTCGGTATTCTGACTACGTGATGAACCGTGCAAACAGGTCGGTGAACTTTGAAAGGTCAGCGTCAAGGCACATTATTTCTGATAAACAACCCCCGCCGAGCGGGTGCGAAGCCAATGCCAGCGCCCCACGTTGCGTCGCATGCGGGAGCGTATTGACACAAACAACACAGAACGGAGAACTGCACAAAAGCAGATAAGAGGAGCTCTCGCTTCCCCCACAAAGTGACGGAAGCTGTTAAACACTGATATGTCACAATAACCCTGTACGCCATTTGCATCCCAGGGTGTGTTGTTTGCAGATCAGCACAAATAGGCAGTAAAGCCGCAGAGATTAGTCACACTTTGACCTTGACCATTATCAGGCAATACTCACCACAGCGATGAACGATTTATTATCTCTCTTTTTTTTTTCTTTTTGACAAGTTGTTTACATCCATATTCTCTTCCTTTTCAAAACCCTGTGGACAGAGCGTGTCAGGAGATGGTTAGCATGCCTGCAATGCATAAATCTACTTTCTTATTGGTATGAATGTCAGCGTGACGACTGGCCCTTTTGTTTTCATTTCTCAAAAAGGATCATTAAATGATTATTCTTCTGCACAAATCTGATATTGTAAACCGCCGCTGTGCCCTTACAGTTTGACTCCATTAGAGATAAATATCTTAATTGAATGACCGCAATCGTCGGCAAGGCACCACAACTCCATCACGCCCGGTTATTGGTTTGCAATCTATAATGGTGTTTTTACTTCAAATTAAGTTTACGCCTTTGTTAGAAGCATGTCTGATAACCAGCACAGGGGTGATTCACTGCATATCACAACAGACTTTTACTCTATAGGGAGAAGTAGAAGTGTGTCGTGAAGCTCTGAATATCTCTGGGGTCATTTCTCTGCCCCCTCCGCACCCCTTAACACTAATGGAGTCATTTCTTCTTTGTGTGTGTGTGTGTGTGTGTGTATGGGTGGGGGTTGCTAGATGCTGGATGCTGTCAGTGGCATCTGTGCATTTCAAGGTGAATCCAGATGGCTGGAGAGGGACCAAACGTTCACTGTCTCCCCTCTCCAATCGCTGATATCCAATCAGCTGGTCTTTCCTGGCTGCCCTTGGTTAGCTGAGAGATTTAGCGACGCGACAGTTCTCTTAATTAAATCACTCACTTTCATTCCGTCGCGAATTATGTTGAATTACCTGGTATGTTGACGAAACACTGGAAATCAATGAAATGAATTATAAATGGAACGCTGATGTTCAATGTCCTCTCTATACTATATACTATACTCTATACTATACTACATGTAGAGTTTGGCTGCTGTATGCAAAAATCACATCCCAGATCCACACTGCAATGACAAACTACTACTAAGTTTTTTGAGATTTTTGTCATCACTCAAGACTGTTTTCCTTTGAGAGATACCAATGTGATTCATTATTTTAGCTTATTGCAATTTCATCATCTTTCCACAGTGAATTTGAACAGCACAAATGAGTGTTGCCTGTGCTGTTACACTTGATCTTAAGTGTTGCACAGGTTTTAATGAATCTATGGAGAAAGAAAATGAAGGTCTCCCCTTGAGAAACATTTCTGTGATTTCAGTACAGTAGGGCAAGAACATATTCTTACTATGCAAAATTGGAGCATTAATTGCGTTTTTCTTCACCTCGAATCAGCATTTTTTCCCTCAAGCTCAGCATACATCTGTGGCACTTTAGTAAAGAAGAGAAAGAAGGGGAGGAAAAGAAAAGAGAAAAGTGTGAGTCATTGTTTCCATGAAGTGCAAATGTCGTTGTGCAGCGCAAGATGGTATGAAATATACATGTTCCAGGAAGGATGCAGAATTCAGCGCAAAACTATTAATTATCAGCCTTTAATTATATCCTGTGCAGGTCCCCACGGTCATAGCAACTATAAAGAAGTTATTCCTGGGCTATAGGGTCCCTAATACACTCCTATAGTCTGCTGCTGTGGCCAAATTTGTTGCTGTGACGAAGGAAAACAAACAAACAGCAAAACATGTCGAGGAGAGCATGAGCGATGGCCGACTCTGCAGCATGATATTTGCTTTTTCGCCGCCCTCCTGCTAAACCTGCCCAAATTGATTTGGAGTCTTTTTGGTCAGCAGCTGCTGTTCATTATCACCACAGGCGATGTTGGCACATTATCAAACCAGCGAGCACCCACTTGCACTGTGCCGCCCACCCCAACACCTCATACACACACACACACACTTATCAGCCACTGATAGCATGAGGCTGAATGGGCTCCACTAATGGCAACTCCTGAAATGATAGTCTTTTTTGGCGCAGACCCACTGTGGATCCCAGCGGACTAAATGTTGCACGTACAGAGACTGTCACGTTTACGTCCGAAAAAGGCACAGACAACATGTCCATTCCAATGGCACCCTGTTATACGTTCAATCTTGCAATTTCTGATGCAAAACACTGAATCCTGAAGTATGGGGCGTGTGTAATAAACCCCGCCGGCTTCGTTGATGCACACATCCGAACATAATACAATACGTGGAGGGCAAAAGCACAGAATAATAAACCTCAATATGTGGGTAGTCGCTCTTATTAGTTTGCTTCACAGCTTCTAATACTATCGAACTGGCAGCCGGGAACATTACTTTTACAGCGCAGACCAAAATAGTCCTGTCACAGACCGTGGTGCGACAATATTGTCCTATACCGTGACTTAAAATCGAATTACGGAAAAATGAGTTTGGGCTGAAATATTATATCCTCAGCACGCGCTGTGAATATATAACGGACAGAAACAAAATCCTGAGCGTGTTTGAACCCAATGGCAGATTGATGTCCGCTACCTGCAGAGCTTTTGTGTGTGCTGGTAAACAATGAGACGCTGCCGGCTTCCCTGCAACAATAGGCCGGCTTACGGCAAGCGAGAGAGCCGAGCAAACGCAGCAATGGATGGGTTGGTGTTAATGGCGTTTGAGTGACAGCTGGAAAGCTTCAGAATACGGTCAAGTGTCACTGTTGTGACAGTTTTGGTATGCTGCAACTTTGTGGTCCGCATTATCGTGTACCAGCAGGAGTTTTGGGGCAGATCTCGTTTTTGGGGATGTTCTTTCCTGGTGCACAACAGAAGCATATTATCAGCGTGTGGTTTGTGGGTTGATTGGAGCTCATTAGGTGGAGATTAGCGTGTTATTCTCCTCCGTTTGATCGACGATGACCTATCTGTGTTTGCACCGTACGCACACTGAGCTGTACATGATAGCGCTGTCAGATGTAACCATGATAAAGTGTTGCTCCCTTCTAGAGGGATCCTGGGTGCGATTTCGGCTAATCCCCATCTCGTTAGACCGCATCGCCGCCAGCCTCTGCTTTTTATCTGCCTGGTTCATAAGAGAATTTGGAGGAGATAAGGAGGCGAGGAGAGATATGAAAAAAGGCCTCGATACATGAATCATTTCGCGACCACCCTCCTCTTCCATGGAGTTGTGCTCCTAGTTTCCCTTGATGTTATCTCTCTTTTTTTTTTCATAGTTCAGCATGGGACTTTTTAGGGCATTTAGAAAATAATCTGGGTCCAACACTGCATCGCTGTACACATGTAGATATAAATAGTGCCGAGAGTGTAGACAAAAGTAGGTTCATGCAGGTTGTAAGCGGTGTGTACAGATTTTTGCTTCTGTGTGTGCTGGCGTATCCTCCGTCGAAGTGATCCTCTTCCCTTGAGGTTAATAAGGTAAATCAGATTCTGTGTATATGTGCATCAGAGGCATCACCAAACACGAAACTCAGGCACGTTCAGGTCGTCATCTTCCACCGTTGTGTGTGTGTTGGTGGTATATTCACAACAGTGTCTGTTGATGGCTTATTTCCCTTGTTTGTTTTCTGGTTGGCAGTCAGGCATTTCTGTGGGTTCCAAAACTGAAAAAGTAACAGAGAAACAAAGAGGGGATGGGACCAACAGGAGTGACAGAGGGAGTGTTACTGTTACTGCACTGGGCTGGGCTAACAGTAACACGCGCTGATTAGTGGGCCGGGACGAGGTCTTAATCGGACAGGCGCTTCAGAATTACCGATTGTGGGATGCTCACATCCTGTAAAGACACTGCAGTGTTACAATTCAGTGTCCCAGTAGTCTTTGTAGTGTGCAGCCTGTGGAAACTAGTCTGAACGGGTGTTTCAGGAAAAAAAAGAAGATGAAAAGAAGCTACACAGCTACACATGTTAGGTGGCCCACTTGTCTCTTGGTTAAGAGGACACCCATCCATACTTATCTTGTTACTTAGAATGTAGAAATAATAACTTTTCGCCGTCTACGGCGAGATGGCAGCCATACACTTGACACAACACTCTGTCGTCTGAATGAGTCATTTCAGCAAATGCTAAGCAGAATCTAACCCATAATGCCATGAAAAGAGTGTCACTTCACACGCGATGGAAGCAAGGGGAACACTGGGATGGTTTTGATTTATCTCATGCAAAATTTACACAAACTGGCGTTTAGCAGCTAATTGCACCTCATGAGAGAATATTTCAAGGAGCTATCGGGGTTTAGCATGGTTTGTCTCATTTGTCATTGATATGGCAACAAAATTATTGTTTGGTACAAAGAGTCCTACTGACTATTGTCATGGGCCTCTAACCATTTTACTGACTAATTAAAGACTTAAGTCAGTGATGAGCTGATCTGCTTGACCAAACGTATTTATGTAACACGTTACATATGCAATCGATATTCAAATACCACAGAACAAGTCCAGTCAGTCAAGTTCAGTCAAGCTCACAACGCACTCTATATAACTTTGCAGTTTCATTGTTTTGAGTTTCATCTTAAAATGTTTTGAAACTGTAGACAAGGTCCCTGGCCTCTCCCATCTGTATAAAACATGGTGGTTTATTTATTCCTTTCCTAAAACATTTCTGTTCCCACATTGCGTCTGGTTTGTCTCGCTGATGAGCACAAACTGCAACCGAGGACATTTTAGCGGAAGGACACCAAATTGCAGCTGTACAAAAGGAAAAAGAAAAACCCACGATTCAAATATGAGCTTCAAGAGATGTTGAAGTGTTCTGGAGCATGACATGAACCCATTACCTGTTTGTAACCCTGTGTTCATACCATTCATTCCCGTTGGAGAGCAGGAAGAAGTACCTGGTGAATAACGCAGCCCTGATAGCTGAGATACTTTTTTGCTCTCATGAGATGAGCTTTCAAGTTTGATGAAGCTATTAGCGAGCCTCTGCCTCTGCCTCGCCTCTGCAACGGAAAAACTAATGCAGAGCGGCATTGATTCATAAACCATCTGCCTCGGATTATGAATTTTTACCTCTTTGTGAAAAAATAAAATTTTGCATATCTATACTTTGTCATATGGTGTCAGCATAAGCTTATTGTACGGTACTGTGATATGATTATATATCATGATAGTGTAGTCTTTTCTTATGAACAAAATGTTCTGGCACTTTATTACATTTCTGAGGTGTCCAAGCAAGAAATTCACAGTTTTTCTCTTTGTGCTGTACCTCACACAACCCTGATTGAATTTGGGGAAAATTGCTCCTCAGGCCCCTCAGGCGTTGTGCTTCCAAAAAAAAAAAAAAAAAAAAACGCAAGAAGTCGGCATAGTGGTGGAGAACAATGTGTGACCCCGACTATTAGCAATAGGAATTAAGGTCTAAAGTAAAATTGGAATATCCACCTAATTTCACCCGGTGTGCAACTTTTGGCGAAGGCAGACCTTTATTGCCTCTAATTCATCCAGGGTTCAAGTTGAGAGCAATTATTCCTGCTGATCTCAGGCCTCTGCCCAAGCACACGGGCACGTTGGGAATTGAAGCGCAGATTTATTTTCGCCGTAAACTCCAAACTCTCGGACAGGCTCATAAGTCTAGATGGCTACACAATTACGACTAATAAGCAGGAGCCTCCTCCCGAGAGGGCCGATTGTCACTCTGCACTCGTGCACCACCACACCGCCAATTTCAGGTTCAGCCGAGGATGACCCAGTCGTGCGTGCGAGCCTGTGAAAATGTCAAGACCACAAGCCGGAGCATTGGCAGTCAGTATGAGCATAATTGCAGTGCCAGCACAAAAATCAGGTAGTGCTCGCTTGTTTTGTTTGCGTTTTTCCGGAAGTCACTGGCAACAAAAAGCAACAACTGAGTTGGAGAAACATTTGTCGGAAGTCATAAAACACACCAGCTGCTCTTGAAATATATTACGTGTAGGAGTGAATGGAAATAACAAATAAAGCGTGGAAAAGAAACTCTGACTTATTAGCCATTGGATCTTTGTGACCCTGCATGACTAACTTTTATTAGGAAGTGACGACTATGTGTGGGTGTTTAAAGGGATAAACACATATAATAATCGTTGTACCTTCTAATAATAGTGCTGACACAAACACACGCACACACGCACACACACGCACATACACACACACACACCAGCCTGCCAAGTACATATTTAGTTACTTAGGTTAGCAGGTCTTTAAACAAAGAACCTCAACCAACCAAAATCAAAACATCCTCGACACACTGAAAATGCTTTTTGCACAGATGGAACTAGAATTATTACCACACCACCACCACTGTCTATATACACACACAGCCTCCGCTCTCCAAAGCTCGCTCTGCTAACACGAGAGTGCCACCTATTGATTTGATGCATGGGCCGCACCGCCACATTCATGCTGTCCCACATTCAGGAGGACAAATCTGAAATATAAGCATCTGCACAGCTATAAACTAGCTTAGGCTGTTTTTCACATGACAATTTGTTCTGCTAATGGCTATGGGCTGCCTTTTGTCTCATTATGAGCTCCTTCATCATCATCTTGAAGACAGACGTTATGGAATGTGTGTGGTAAAGGAGCCAATGCAGCCCAGACTAATTAGTGGTAGCTTTGATTCTGCGTTTTAATGAAGAACCGCGCGAGAGAGGCTCTATTTTTATGGATAGAGGGAAAAAGCAGACATCAAGGACGCCTAGGAATTATTCTCGCGCATTCTTCAATGTTGAATAACGCTAATGTTGAATACCGGTATATATTTTCCCAGACATACCAAAACAACATGATAAATACTGCCAGATTTTCCACTTTTGTATCTGCATGCTTGTACTCTGAGACCACTGGATGACCACATGGTTAAGGATTACTTGGAATAGAAATTACTATGCCACCAGTAATTCTGGGTAATTATTATCATTATCACATAATCCACTTGGTCATACATTTTGTGTTCTTAAGATTTAAAGATGCAGTTGCCAGGCAACACACTATCTCTTTAAGATGCAAAGTCAACCAAAAACATGCTGACGAAGGTTAAAACTCAAACTAATGTGTAGGACTAATTTGTGATGGGGATGTGACACTGATTGAAACGTCCCCATCAACGCTGGTGTATAATGTTAAGACGGAACTGTATTCATCATTTTTACCTGAAAATCTGCCAGTTTGGTGAAGCCAGACTGTGGAAGGATTTCTCCTCTCGAGCTTGAATAAATACAGGTTTTGCTCGTGATCTAATGCCTCTGCGCTGGAATGGAAAAGGTCATTATTAAGCATTTGCATTTTGCTTTGCTGTCATTTTCACACAGTCCCTCTGGTTATGCACCCTAATTATCGACAGCGCGGGCAGCTCAGGCTCCCGTGTGGACGCGTCCCTGTGTGCATTATACGTATGCAGCGTGCCTACAGAGTATCACAGGAGGATAGAAACCTGTTACTTTCAAGTAACATGTACATCAATGTGCACCTCGTGGCACCTGAGTCCTTTGACACTCACGAGGGAAAGACGAGCATGCCCACCAATCTCAATTTTCCCCCAGACCGTGGCCCATCGGTGTCTGTGACTGAGCTGAGTACGATGATTAATGCAGGTCTGCAGCCTGACAATCCCCTCAGCTAAATTACCGTGTGTCAAAGTACCTGCGCTCGACTCTCAGAACACTAGGAGGCCATATTTCTACCGTCAGCAGCAGCAGCGTTATTAATTAAGACTCCAGCACTCAAGTCTGTCATCAACCCTTAAGTCTACTCAGTAATGTTTTGTTGATGTGAGAGGCTGGATGGCAGCATTCATCCTCCAAATATCAATACCACCAATTTACCTTTACTTGTAACTCAGCTGATGAAAAATACAGAAATCCAAGATCATACCTCAACCTTTAGGTGTATGTTTCTCTGAATTCTACAGTTAACTATGGTATATGCACAGAAGACATGCGTCTCAGACTCAGTGACAGAGTTAGACCGAGAGCACCTTATGTTGAAAGTGATTTCGTCGGGCAAAAGAATAACATTTTGAAAAAATGTGAAACACCGCCGACCACGGGGAAGATGCTCTGGCTCCTCTCATGCACCTAATAGCTGCTGAGTGACTTAAAGTGAGGCACTAATTCAAGGAATTTATCAAAGGATGGATGGCAGCTGCCGCGTTAAGAGACCTACGAGGGCCCCAGACGACAGTCATAAATCTTGGTTCATGCATGAAACCACAAACATATTTGCATCTCTCATGTCACCACAGGAAATTAGCTGTGGCTCCTATTCCACGGATCACTAGAGGAGAGACGGCCATTTTTAACCTAATTTTGTACAAATACCAGACCCTGCTCGGATCCGGATTGCGGAGCATCACTCGGAGGCTGCGGTGCATCCGAGAGGTAATGAGTAAATCCCGTCTGTGGTGCTGTTAGTTGTAGCGAAAAATAGGAACTTTTTGTTCCTCAGAGAAAAAAACTCAAGGAAGCGTGTAAGGCTATTAATTCCTGTTGTGGGTATGTGTGTGTGAGCAACATTGGCAGGCTGTGTATGTGTGAGAGCCTCTCAGCTGAGTGTGTAATTGGCAGTATTGTTTGCAAGTATATAGTAACATGCACCATTATGGGCATGTGTGAGGCAGAAATGCTCTCCTCTCTCAGAGCCCTCACTATGACTACCATTATCATTTTTACCATCATTACTACCATGCACCTATTCAACAGCAGGTATTTCAACATGCTCTCTTGCTCTCTTTAATGTCTAAGTTTTTCTTTACGTGTGATCTATTTTAGATTAGGTGGTCTGAAATTATTCACGTCATTTCTAATTCCATATCACACATTTTACTGTTGAGAATGATCTTTTTGAGAGCTCCAACTAGCATTTGTTCGAGAAACCACTGTTTTTTCTTCCATTAATTCGGATCTGAACCAAAGTGATCAATTATTAAGTGTGGCATTTGTGCATTTTTCTTGTTTTAATCTATATGGACCACCCGTGCAGTAGGAAAAGGAAAAAGAAAAAGAAAACATATGCGTGGAAATGAATTATCCCCAGGCTTATTGACGAAAAATGGATTAACCCATTCATCCATTGTTTGTTTGTTGTTTCTGGGTGCCAGGCTGAGAGCAATAAAACCCTCCCTGTGACAACATGGCCCTTTTTTCTTTACGACATGCGTGTTGGTCCTAAAATTTAATGGCTGAGAGGAATAAAAAGGATTACATCCCTGCTGGCACCAGACATTGATTCAAATGAAGCTCATGTAGCAGTAAAAAAATCTGATTTTTCCCATAGTTCCATCAAAAGGCCTCATTCACCTATTATGCACCATGTCCGCTGTGGTTTGAATTACTTTAGATGCTCCAAAAAAAAAAAATTTTGACAGCTGGAAATGACAAGAGCATGAGGCAAATGAGTAAAACTCAAAAGGGAGGCAAAGGGAATTTGCAACGTTATTCATATTACGTTTTTGGTGCTCAACCTGTGAAACATGATGACAACACAACGTTCGCGGGGGAAAAGCTGCTATTTGACAGCTAAGGTCATAACTTCAAGATAACTCAATCTCAACCTCCAGCAAATATTTTGATCATTTCTCATTAGTAAGCAGGTGCAGGGAAACATATTTTGCCCCTTGGAGACAGTATAAACACAAGCACTCAGATGTGCCACAAAGAGATCTTTCTTGAGAGAAATGAAACGAGCTTGTGGAAATTGTGAAGTTTTCCGAAGACTTTTTGCCCAGCACAACACACTTTCTGCATTATCTGAGCCGTATCCATCTCTAATTTTTGTGCGAGTGTTTTTGTTAAATGGCGTGCCAGCACACGGCAGCCTGCTCATCCGTCTCAACTATGGGAAAACGTGTAAAACGCTCACATAAATAAACACCTGGCCAGCAAAGCTCTGGCTAATTAACATTACACCTGCGTTCATTTTTCATGCCGTTGTTTTGCTGGGTGGATATTAATTAGTTTGGCCTTCATGAGGATTGGCTTCACGCTATTATCCGACTTTGGCCTTCTGAGGGGCAGATCGGTGCAGGTACACTCTAGTTTCAAAGGCTCCCATGGTCAAGGTAGAGAGTGTAAAGCAAGGGGCTGCTTTTTTTCCCTTGTTTTTCTTTTGCCATAATTCTATTTACAGCGAAGCTACATAAGAGGCTGATTGGTTCATACATGTCGTTCCTGTGTTTAAGTGCTTGTGCAATTTTGATTGGTATGTTTTGACTCGAAGAAGAATTGTTTGTTACCTTCTACATTTTGTTGGTGATTGCACATAATTCATCACTCTACAGTTTTCTCTCAGCATCACTCTTTCAGTAGTTTGATTTACTTATGCGTATAGCAAACTGACACATGATGAATTACAACTTTGATTATGTTAGCCTCACATCTGATTGATTTCCTTATCAAGTTTGGCATCCATTAAGCTCCCCTGTAGAAAAAAAAAACCTTGCATCAACGAAGAATACTGATACTTAACTAATACTTTGGTTCGCTTTCATGGAGTATTGGATTGAATCATTTTCTTCAACAATTTTCTTCGCTGGCACGGGGGCCCAAACACTTCATTAATTTTAGGACGTTTTGGTATTTTGGCCAGTACTGCGGTAATTCCTCTGTTAATATCAATGATTTAGTTTTGAGGCCCAGTGGTTGACCGTTGTCCAAACACATGAGCACTTATCTCATCCTAGCCAGTCTGCTTTGGGAAACTTTATAGGCTCAGACTGTTACTGCTCCCAAGTGCCTGTAAGAGCTACTAATCACCAGCGTTTCATGATCCGAAGCATCAGATGTACTTGAAAGGCATGAAGTACACTAAGCAGAACTATAATAGTTAACTGTAACGGCTCTGAATTGTGCAACGGTCAAAGAGTTAATTGTGGTCTTTTGTAATCTACAGCTAAGATAAGAGCAATTTGAATGTTTGGTCCATAAATTAATTCTGCAGCGTGTGCGACAGGAGCACATTGTCACCCTCTGGTCAGCAGGATTAGCGCAGTGTTTCCAAACCTTTTTTTTAGCCGCAGCACATTTTGACATTGTAAAGAATTCCAGGGTACAGCCTGTGAGTTCGGTGGTGTCGGCGGTGTCGGTGGTGTGGGGGGAGCGGGGGGTCGGGGGTTGCTTGCACACGACCAATTTTCCGCACTCGTCTGCAAGTTTTCTCGGAATTCTCGGAATGAATTGAATTGAATTTAATTGAATTGAATTGAATTGAAGTTAATTGAATTGAATGGACAGACAGATAGATAGATAGATAGATAGATAGATAGATAGATAGATAGATAGATAGATAGATAGATGGAAGGACAGACAGACAAAGAGAGGGTGGGGGCAGACAGACAGACAGACAGACAGAGAGAGAGGGAGAGAGACAGACAGACAGATGGACAGACAGGCAGGCGTTCCAATTTTCTTAATCGTCACATGACCTGTGACGCACTGGGCAAGTTTTCAACTTCCGTGTGTGAACTGCATTAAACCACAGAACTCACCGGCGGTGTCATTTATTTTGTCGTCGCAGTATACCAACAATAAAGAACAAAACCAGAAAAACAATGTTTGGATACGTTGCTGTAGCATTCATGGTTTCGATGCAGTGCTGCGGTAAGTCTGTTCCACCTACACAGCGCCCCGCGGTGCCGGGGTTTGAATTGCGCTGGCTTGTCCCGCACGTTCCCCCGCGGCGCTTTAGAACACTGGGTGGTCGGTATCGGTGTTCGCTTATCTCTGGCTGTGTGTGCCCCGTGTAGGTGGGATTGTTCACTTTGCCTCTTATTATGGAGACCACATGGTGCTGCAGCGGGCTCCGGAGAGAGCCGCGCTGTGGGGCTACGGCACAGAGGGAGAGAACATCACGGTTAAATTGTCCGGGCCCGCGGGACAACAAAGTGCCTCAACCACCGTCAGAAAAGGCGAGTACAGCCGACCACGTCCCGACCCCGCTGCCAGGCAGAGACATTACCGCCAGGTGGCAGTCTAAGTTGATCGAGAAGTGGAACTTGGTGATGAACCAGTCTGGCTGGAAAAACGTTCTCTCAACCTCTGAGTGCAAATAAGTACAAGCAGATAATCAACTAACTGCACCGATAGGAAAATAGATAGAATGATGATTAAATGAGTGACAAAGAAGACCAACAATGAAATATATAATGAAAATTAGATAAGGATTTGGTTGCACGTTTTAGTTAAAGTCAGTCAACCAGTGGGTTGGTCGGTTAATTGTTAGTTACTAGTTAGTTGGTTGGTAGGGTAGTTAGTTGTTAGTTAACAGTTAATTTGTCATATGTAGTTATCAAGTTAAGTAATGTAGTTAAGTTACACATGTATATGTATGGATGTATATACAGTATGTATATATATGATATGTGCATGTGTGTCAAGTCAAGTCATTTTTGTGTGTGTGTGTGTGGGTGTGTGTGCACATACATGCATACATCCATGTCTGCGTGTGTCCGTGCATGTTTGTATGTGTGTGTCTGTGTTCGTGTGTGTATTTGTCTGGTAGACAGACAGACAGACAGACAGACAGAGAAAGAGAGAGAGAGAGAGAGAGAGAGAGAGAGAGAGATTCATCTGAACTTGGCCGACAATTCATCTGCTAACCAAAAAAATATTCCTAAACGTCAATAATCAATGATATCTGTGTTATTTCTGTAATGCACACAGGTGTCTGGCAAGTCACCCTTGACCCTGTTGAAGCTGGGGGTCCTTACGCAATCAAGGCAGCGGGACTGAACAGCAGCGCCAACCTTACAGATGTGCTATTTGGAGATATTTGGTTGTGTGGAGGCCAAAGCAACATGGAGTTCAACACGTCTCGGGTAGATGGGGCCAGATTCACACAATGTATTGTACAGGCAAAGCTAAGACACTCCATTCTTGTAGTAGAATCTCAGTTTCCGTCCTTCAGAATGACATTTTCAGTTCAAGAGGCAAAATTAGAGGGATGTATAAAATCATATATTCTGTGATATCTGTACAATTTATGTATATTTATTATACAGTTTGTTACTCCAATCTCCATAGTATACATTATTTATTTGATCTAATATATTTGATTTATGTAGTAATCTCACTCTTTTGTTTATGAGTGCATTCATATATCTCCCCTCAGATTTTTAATGCATCAGAGGAGCTCGCCCTAGCAGTGAAATATCCTCAAGTGCGGGTCTTCATGGCCGCTATGGAAATGAGTAACACTGAACTCACTGACCTGAAAAAGGTGGATCTTCCCTGGTCAGTTGCATCAGCAGGTGAGAACAGAAATTAATTCACTTGCAGAAGTTGCTGAGTTGTAGTGCGCTTTCGTTCACAATCAACAATGAGGCACCAACTGTAATTTCAACATGGATATTTTGTTCCCCATTCCACTTTCACTTTGCCAACGCTAATGTCTGCAACTGTGCTAACAAAATGAGCTTTTTTTATGGCTCTGGTAGAGTTCCAAGTGTATTTTGCATGAATACTTGAACATTTGACTTCATTAACTACTTTTGGTGTGTGTTTAAAGAAAGTGTAGCCCAGTTCTCTGCAGTGTGTTGGCTCTTTGGCCGCTACTTGTTCGATAAGCTGAACTATCCTGTTGGACTGGTGGAGTCATGTTGGGGGGGGACAATGATAGAAACCTGGTCATCTTCAAGAGCACTGCATCAGTGTGGACTACTCCCACTGGCACCCGAGGATGAGTAAGTATGAACAGCGTCCATGTCTACCTCCTAGATTTATCTCAAGTCAGCTTGTGTCATTGTGTTTTTGTCTCCTCATTGTCATCTTTCAGTCCCAAAAATAGAAATTCAGTTTTGTGGAATGCGATGATACACCCATTCCTCAACATGACCCTCAAGGGAACCATCTGGTATCAAGGTAAGATATTGTAGCCCAGTCTCGTCAGGCTGTCCGGCCATCTTTGGCCACCAGCTGTTACTTATTCCACTCCGATACATCTTTAAGGGCTCCAGTCATCTCTCAAGGATTCAACCTTTAACTTAACTTAACTTGTGGGCATGTTTCTGATTTGGCGTTGTTCTCTGGTCTGTTTTTGAGGTGAGGCCAACGCAATGCATCATCAGAACGAGTACAACTGTTCTTTTCCTGCTATGATCGATGACTGGAGGATGTCCTTCCACAAGGGCTCTGGGGGGCAAACAGCCTCAGACTTCCCATTTGGATTTGTTCAGGTAAATTCTGTTGCGTTTGACACGCTACAAAGTACTGGAGTTTACATTTTTACAGCACTGTTAATTCATTGAGGTTTATCTCTTGTTCTGACGTTTGATTAGCCTAAAACAATATCATCCTCATTAAGTTTGTCAGTCTGGTCAAGGTAATTGATGATAGTTCTCATTATGTTGAAGTTCCAGTTAATGATGAGATATCAAGCCAATCTGCAGTAAAATACCACTTAGTTACATGTTTGGACAGAAAGGGCACAAAGCCATATACGTTATGGCCATTTAGAAAGAACCAGTTAATGTTTTATGACAAATACCCAGCATTCATTCGCTCTGGCTAAACTCACTGATCTGACATTCAAGATTTCAAGTCTAAACTGATCAATGATAGAAATCATTTGCCTTGATCAAATATCGGTTTGCATTTGACTTGAAGCCGTTCTGACCAAAAATGCCTATGTCCTTGCAGCTTTCCACCTATGAAAAGGGCTCAACTCATGATGGCTTTCCCGATATCCGCTGGCACCAGACAGCGGACACTGGCTTTGCCCCCAATCCCAGGATGCCAAGGACATTCATGGCTGTAGCTATGGACCTGCCAGATGCGACATCACCTTTTGGCACGTAAGACATAGCCCGTTGCATAAGGTTAATTGGTTACTAACCACTTTGCGAAATCTTAATGGTGCTGCTGTCCAAGTTAGCAAGAGCAAATCCAATTTCTAATAAGCTCTTCCCAAGGTGTTCAGGAACTCATGGTATAGTAACAGTAAAATACCTATCTACCTACCTAGGTCTATAAATCTGATGCCTTCAGGCCGACAAAAATAAAATTAATGATTAACTACATGGAGAGGTTCAAAATTCCTGTCTGACAGCATGTGGGAGAGATGTGTACTGAGCTATCAATATCCAAAGCACTTGATATTTTGCGATTTCTATACCTTTGTACTGTTCCTTTTCTGCTCTTTCGCTTTGCAGAATTCATCCCAGAGACAAGCAGGACGTGGCATACAGACTCACATTGGGCGCACGGGCAGTGGCCTATCAGGAGAGGGATGTTCACTTCCGTGGACCTTTCCCCATACAAGTCGTCGCTTCGCAGGTCGATGTCGTCGTGACCTATGACCAACCAGTGTCTGTCACTTGGTCCAAAGACATTTTTGAGGTGAATCTTGTCTTCTACTGGATAGAGATATTTTCTGACTGGATGGAGGACATTCACTTCATGTTCACGAGGAACGATGCAAGCATTTTAGCATGTCAGGAAGAAATTTAAGGCAAGAAACTTGTGATATTTTTGTGTAATCATATACGCCCTGTCTATGGGTTTTCCTCTCCCCAACAAGATCTGCTGTTCAAGTATGCCAGTTCCATGCAACACAACGTCTCCTTGGGTACCAGCACCAATCATGAACTGGACTGAGACTACAGTTCAACTGACTGCCTCCATGTGTCCACCATGCCTTGAAGTCACTGGCCTTCGCTACGCATGGAAAGATTGGCCCTGTGATTTCAAACAATGCCCAATTTATGGAGGAATTTTACCTGCACCTATTTTTACCTTTAATAAGTATCCAGCCCTTGAAAAAATTAGTGTTGGCAAGAAAAATCTTTTATAGCGACGTGTGACACTGAGTCAACAATCATGACAACAGTGTAGAGCACGTAAATTTTTCTTACTTTTTTGCCTTGCATTTTTGCACACTGTCTCCATTGAATGGGCTGATAGGGACGATTTGAGATTTCTGATTGTCAAGTTTGAGGAGGGAACTAAAAACAATGGTAATTCTTCCTGGGAAAATGGTGCTTGAGGTTTATGGGATCTGGCACTGAGGCTTACATTATGATGCAACATACATGAAGCGAAAATACAAATGTCATTTGTAAATTCATTGCTGTACAAAATAAAACGACATAGTGACACTCTCTTCCAGGAGGCTCACAAGAAACTGCCTCGCTGAATGCTGCTTAATGATGACATAATTTAGATAATACACAGTACATCCCAGAATTGTCTACTGAGACGTCATTTCAATAAATTTTTTACCTCGTTTGGAAACACATTCCACAATTGAATTTCAGAGAGTTATATTGCATACACATTACTTTTCCAATATGCAGGCCAGACATTTTCATTTTTGGGTGAGATTCTTGTGACATCCACATCGAATTCATCACCATGTTTGTATTGTAAAAGCAACAGTAGAGAGCAAGTTGTCAATATCTTTTGTTATAACAGGCTAGATTGAGAATCGTGTGTGTCTGTGATGCAGTGGACATGTTTTGAAAATCTTAGGAACTGAAATATGAGGTGGCAGCTTTCATGGTGGGAGAGGTCAGATGGTGCTGATGAGATGAACTGGGGGACTGTGGTGTTGCTCCTGGGGACAGAGATAGAAACAAGGTAAAAGAGGAGAACAACACACTGAAAACAATAGATTTAGCTTCTAATTGATGGCCCACAATCACAGAATTGCAAAAAGAAGGATACACCCTCATTTTGAACGTTAATAGGGTAAACAGATATCATTATCCAGGTAACCTGTCATGTGTTCTGTCTTCATGTTGTCGTTAAAACCCTGGTGTCTCTGGTAGGCCTCAAAGTTTACTGAGGCGTCGTCCTCGGAAAGGCTGTGAGGAACCTGTCCGTCACCGGGGCGACACACTTCAAAACGGATCCACCGGTAGCTTAAAAAGAAAACCAGAGGTTTCACTGAAGAGGAAAACCCATTTAGTGACCACATTGTTACATGGACATTGTGACGCCTGGCAGGACAAACTTACTCGCTACATTTACGAGCTCCAGGACAACTTTGGATAAGATTTTGGATAGTGGGATGAGAGAAGCCAAAGAAGTCTGCTCCTGATGGCACGATGGGCATAACTGCATTGGTACTAGATGAAGAAAATTTTCATAAAACAGCATGATTAATGAACAAATATACATCAGCTGCCAAAGAGACTCATTAACACATGCAATTAGATTCATCTTTGCCCATCATACCTGACAGATGCAATTGCCTTCAGTAGATTGGTGTGGCAGGTTAGGGCAGAAGACGCCACGATAGCATTCTGTGGATCATCCTCAGGCACAATCTCAAACTGGAGGGAAATGAAAGTTAGAACATGTCCAACAAAACTTGATTTATAAAAAATGCTGTTCATCAGTGCAAAACACGTCAGCTCAAATGGGCTGCTTAATGTCTGCCAGGTACACATTGATTGGTATGGGCCCTGCTTCTAAAGGATTCATGTGGCTCTGTTCCACCCAGGCATGCCAGCTATGAAGAATGGAATGCAGCTGAATTAGTAAATACTTAAGATCAGCATGGCGTATGTCTCCGTGTGGGTACCTGCGGTCCTGTTCCTCCATCTTTAATTTGGCAGGTGTACAGGCACTGCTGGTCGTGGTTTTTCATGCTGGCAAAGACTCGTGTGCTGCAGAATCCTACAGGGTAGATGGCACACTCATCATGGAACAGCATTCTATCTGTGATGATCTGGAAGCCAGAGGGACATTTTCAATTGGTGGAAAGAAAAAACTGTTTTCCATATTTTGCAGTGTGAACTGTCTCAGACAGTCACCTCGCCTAGACTGTAGACCGTTAACCCTCCAAGTACAATTGGAAAAACTGGCCGTCCTGAGGAGTCCAGGGGAATGGGCTGCACAAGCCTGCGAGACCCATCTGCCAGCTTTCTCTTCTTAGAGATCTTCTTGGAAACTAAAAGCAAATTTGTGTTTTTGTGAACAGATGTTTGACGTAGACTGATATA
Source organism: Carapus acus (assembly GCA_900312935.1). Taxonomy (NCBI): domain Eukaryota; kingdom Metazoa; phylum Chordata; class Actinopteri; order Ophidiiformes; family Carapidae; genus Carapus; species Carapus acus. Next base: position 21,909 of record OMPJ01009967.1, read on the forward strand.
TAGAATAACACATTTGTAAAATGACTGAGCTGAAATTCGTTGAACGAATACATCAGTCAATCAGTGTTTTTCAATAAAAAATGAACATACCGATACCATCGTCTTTCCCATTCTCCCTGCCTCGCTCCTTTCTTTCCTTCTTTGTTTTTTTCAGAGGTCCATCCTCCGCTGTTGACGCTGCTGAAGCCAGGTTGTGCCCTGTGGATAAACTCGGGGCACCTGATGCTCCTGCTGTCGCTGGGGTTAATGCCACGGGCGGCACAGGTGGAAGGGCACTGGAGCAAGGTGTATGGAGTAGCTCTCCCTCTGACACGGACTGGTACTGCAACAAAGTCTTCAACAAGAACCTGGGGAGAAAATGCAGAGGTCAGGGTCATCAAGAGGGGAACCACATTCAATAGCAGAGGATTTGCTCTTTTACCCACTCTGACTCTGAGATAAGAACTATTGATTTCAAAGACATTTGATAAACTTGTGACAATCTGAATGATGCCCTATTTGTTATTAATGATGTTGTCATCGATATCATTACTCTCAGTATTATTCATAATTTCATTGAGCCATAATTTTGTTGTGCTGCACAATGCCAGTAAAGGCATTCTAATGAGGTCCTACTTGAAGCATAAAGCTTGCAAATTTTTGCAATATGGTGAGCCAGTGAAAATGCTGACAAGTAAAATATAATTCTGATTAAGAACCTCATTCAGACTCTGACGTGATGTAATTATATGAATCTCTGAGAGTTAATAGATAGGATAAGAGGGAGGGGAAATTCAATTTTACATTGAGTTTCACCTTTCTTATCATCTTGATACTTAACAACTGGTGCATAATTATCAAATATAAATCTTTCTGTTAAAGGCTGGTAAAATCTTCTCACCTTCTCTCCTCCTTTGCTCTCAGAAACTTCTCTTCTAAGTGGGCAACTTCATCGCAGAGGGCAGCATTTTCCTGGACGTTTGTTGATAAGAATTCTGTATTATCACATCTATCCAGTGTCTGCAGTAATACCCTCTTGACTCTTAAACCATTAAATATGAAAGGAACTCACAAAAATCATGGCACGAGCCGCTTTGCGCAACCTGAGGTACTTGAGCCGGTACTTCTCCTTTTGAGTTTTATGCGCAACTCTTTTGGTCTTGGGCTTGTGGTCTGAGGAGCTGGTGGGGGAAGGAAAGGCATTCGCAGAACCAGAACCAGAGCTGGAAGAGGCATTCTGTGGGCCAGAACCCATGATGGAATGGGTAGTGAATGCCTGAAGTGCTTGCAGACGCTCTTCATCAGTCTGAGAAAGCAGAGGATCAAAGAGGGATGTGTTCTGTGCGCCAGTGGTACCAAATGAGTGAGCAGACATAGATGATGTATGAGAATATGTTCAGACGTATGAGTGATAAAATAGCTTCTGTATGTCAGAATCAAACTATAGAATAAACACAGAAAATGGACATGGTCAGTTCAAAAAGCAACAGCTAATTATCAGTTTAGACTAATATGATCTTCTTGTATATTTTATGTCCTTTGTTCGCTTTACTCCGCTTAAGTGATTCAACTGCAATACTCTGTTAATAAATAGTGTCAAATGATCTCAAATTTTTCTTGGTGGTAACTAATGTGCCTCTCAACTCACCAGCAATGCAAAGACTCCATTTCTGTTTTCAATCCTCTTGAATCTCCTGCTGCCTTTTTGTGTCTGAAACGTAATGCAAGACTGAGGCAAAGCATGGGGCTGGAGAAGCTATATTTCACTCCAAAGCTCCAGTCCTTCTAAATTTCATTATTAGATATTGTCGGTTGAAAGCTTCAGTGAGTAATCAAATGGGAGACATTACTCTGATTACAGTGCAGCCATTTCGGCCCGAATGCAAGGCAAAATAGGCACAATAAAAATATTGTTAATTTAAATTGTAAATTTTATTATACCTATATCATAAGTGAAACACGGACGAAGCATGTTTTCATTTCACACAAATGCCTGATGCATGCGAAAGTCACCATCAGTAGAGGCTGCTGGTGGACTGATTCACGGCGATCCGCCTTACCTCGCGGTACATAACAGCCTCCAAACTCGACTTTGCACTGCAAGTACAAAAGCAGAAATACGTGCCAAGCTTTACCAAACACACACTATCAATGAACCTGAGCTCTTAAAAGCTGTTCTAAGAATTTACGACAACTTTCACCCCCACCTTGATTTTCACAAAGTTATCGGTATTCATCAAATCTTTGTGACAGTGCAGGTCCAACAAATAAACATTCCAAATATGTGTGGTATAGGTGGATAATTAGAATACTTTACTTGGATTGAACTAGTCCCCTGTCGATGATTCTCTGCTTAATCTCCTTTATGTGCATAGCTCGCCCAGCTTCCTCCAAGACTATCTGAGCAAGAAAATTAAAAAGGAGACATTAATGAGACCACAATAATTCTCACGACCACACAACGTTATACAGTTATCAGCACCTGAGATGTGGAAAATATTGAGGAGATACCTGTGCAGCATCCAGCCAGGTGAGGTTTGGCTTCTCTGTAATTTCATTAGAAGGTTCACTGCATGATAAAACGAGTTATATCATCAAGACCAAAAATCAGTCTCAAATATTTTCTTATCACAGCAAACTTTCAACATATTCAAGACTACAAAAAGGCAACACTGCTGAGCACTAATTACTCTCAATCCAAGTCAATCAAAATAACTACAAAGATGAGATTCATTTAGATGATCTTGCCGATATCTTGTTGCATTTTGCCACAATTCTCACTGTAGCTGAGTATTTTGATATCCCGATTCTCCTGAATTCTGTTCAGTAAATGTCAGATGCTGAATATTTGTCTCTTAACTGCACAGGTGATTGACAGCAATGTTTTCAGCAGGAGTCCACACTAATAGCTATGAATGGCGCTGTGACATGCTTGAATCCACCGTGTGCACACTGTCGTTGTTTACAGGCCCCTATCACATTGTGACTCGTGTCAACACAAGCGGACATCAACTTCTACACACACACACACCGATCAGAATGCATTACGGTGCATGTGTTATACATTTTTATGTTTGAGATGTATCAATGTTCTTACCTTCCCAGCGTCTCAGGGGTCCCGGACAGATTAGCAATGCTGTCCAGGGCAGGAAACAGGGAGTAGCTCCCCGGACCATCGGCCTCCATCTCGGACACAAACGTGTTGAGAGACTCCATCAGAAAAGAGTCTTTTTCAGTCAGTGTAGGCCTGAGACAATGACAAAACATTCGTGAGCCACCATTCAATCTCCGTGTGAGATAACTGAGAAAATACAGAGACGAATAACGAAGTCGTGGCAAATCGACAACAATAACGCTGCAATCACACGCCTAACACAGTACACAGTGCACGTTCATCAATATATTCGGGTGGCGGGTTAATGTTCGAGTCCCACAGTTTATTACATAGGGAGTGATTTTAGCGATATGTTTCCTTTAATGCAGCAAACAGACTCACTTTTCACGGTTCCTGTTGAGAGAGGTTGGTGCGTTGCTATGGAACTAGCACTTATTCCTTCTCTATACATAAATACGGAGCCGGTTAATGTTAAGTCCAATCAATTTAGGAAACGCCTCCGTTGCGAAATGCAAGATACTGCAAACGATCGGTGGCATCCACCCGTTTTTGTGTTTAAAACAACGACGTCGACCAAAACGATAGCGGTAAGTGTTTGGTAGTAGACATAGGAACCGCCGTTGAGTCGCGAAAGGCTGTGCTGTCGGACACAATTATTCGGAGCACAATTACGCATATCCTCTTTGTGGGCGCCTGGGAAATGTGGTTTCTAAGTTATGCATCAAGGTAGCATGTGAGCAAACTACGGCCCGCGGGCCAGATGTGGCCCGTTTGCCTCTTTGTCCGGCCCGCTGAAGATTGGTATGGAATTGCTTCCCTTCGTTTCATTTCCAATGATACCTGGCGTTCCACCAGGTGGCATAATAGGCGCAGTGATACATTTACCTACCAGTACTTGATTTTGCAGAGCCCTGGCTACTCTTTGTTATTACTCTGCCACTGTTCTGAACCTGAATCTGCAGCAATGAGTGGGCCAAAGAAAAGAAAAGCCGACAGTGAGTTGAGCTGAGTGACACAGATTGTCTTTGTGATTTGGCTTTTGCTGTGGACACACTGACTGACACACATGAATGAGCAGAACGAAAGGCCACAAGGGAAAGATCAGTTTGTCCATTATATGTACACAAACGTCAGAGCCTTCCAAACCAAGCTCACCTTATTTTCAAAGCAAATGTCAAACAAGTCATTCGCTCATTTCCCCACACTGGCGACACTGAAAGAGGCCCCTCGGCATGTGAAAAAATACAGGAAATCACTGGATGACCTGCATGGAGACTTCTGCCGTCGGTTCTCTGATTTTGGAAAAATTGGCACGTCACTTCAACTGGTTTCATGTCCCTTCACCCAAGATCCTGAAACAGTGCCAGAGGAGTTTCAGTTGGAACTGATTGATCTCTAATGTGACACTGTTATGCAGGAGAAGTTCAAGTCTTCTAAACTGGATGAGTTTTATGCTTCATTGAGTGCAGCCAAATTTCCAAAAATCCAGAAGATAGCACAGAGGATGTTGGTGTTGTTTGGCTCTACATATGTATGTGAACAGACTTTTAGTGGGATGAACACTAAGCTTTGTTGATGAACATCAACAAAGCACCCCACAGATCCCATTTGAGTGATTAACACCTCAGATCTGTTCTGAGAATTGCCACAACAAAAATGACATCGCACTGTGATGCATTGTCAAAAACGGGTGATCAACAACACTGTTGCCACTAAAAGTTAATACAAGTAATAACACTGTGATGCTTTCTTATGTTTATGTTTAATAAATATTCATTTGGTGCTGACCCAGCCCGTGCGTCAAATTTTTAAAGTCAATGTGGCCCTTTGCCCACCGCTGACACAAGCCCTTAACTAATAATTAATTAGACGTAGTTACAAATTCATTTCACTCACTTTTTATTCCTGTTCTCCACAGTGCTCCATCTGTTTCGTTAGCTTGTATGGTGACTCAGAACTCAGCAATTCCTAAAACTACTTAAATGATGACTTTTTTTCTTCAATTTCATTACTGAATAGTATAAATCACTTCAGGGCCTTTGCAAACATGTTTACAAAATCAGATTAAAGCATTTCCAAATAGTGTCTCTGTCCATTCTTGGCTTTTGCAAAATAAGTTGCGCGATGTTAACTGATGTTTGTGTGGTTGCTTCACATCTGGAATGCCAGACAGATTACAGAGACATCGTGCAATGCCACCCCTAAATAAGTCTTAGAAAGCTTGATGACAATCAGTGATGAAGGCAAATTTTTGTTTTTGTTTTGAATTATTTAAGGTATTGAAACCTTTTGAAAAGTTATAGCAAGAATGCCTACCCCCGTCACAACCGGACGGATATGGACCTTCTCTACATTATATACAATTGAATTTCCAATAACCATATTTTATCCATGTAATATCATGGTATCATGGCATTTCTCATAGCGCTGAGAGCAACATGCCTCTGCGATTCTTCAGCATGCTTACATTGAACTGTGAACTAATAAAATGTATAACTTCTTATCCACTCTCCCGAGCACATCCAGAACTGCCTTTTCGTTGGACTCATTATCTGCTCAACAAACAACTGTAGCAGCCACAGGATAGATGGGCCACGTGCTACCATATTTCACAATGCAATCGCCCAGCATGGCTCAGATTGCCTCATTGTATTCTAGTTGACTTCACAAGTGGGCGTTAATTACGGCTTTCCGCAAGTTGGACTGTGTCTCTACAAGAGGGAGAAACAACACAGGAGGGGTCTTGTGCAACATTTAGCTGGAGAGCAGGTGAATGAACCTCACGGCAAGGGCAGAAAAACATTGTGTGATTTGTCGTCACTGGCTCAAGACTGAACAAAGTTGAAACAATTTTGTCACTAGTACATTCCTTTGCTGCTGCACAGCAAGGGGCAGGATTATTGTAAAAAGGAAATGTCTCAGAATCATTTAAAAAATATGTCCCATGATAATCCTAAATTCATAGAAGTAGCCATCATTTACCAAGCACAGTATGTTAATGTTATACACTTACCTGACATATATCACTCTTTCAGTCAAGCCCAACACTGTCAAGTCAAGTCAATTAAATTTGTATAAGACAAGAATCCTTTATTGTCACAAGACACTGTTTCCAATATCATTGTGAAAATTGGTTAGCATATAGCACTGAATCATAACAGGAGTTATCTCAAGGCACTTTACAAAATGGAGCAGGTAGAGCTTTCTCAGCATGTAAACAGTCAAGGTCTATCGGATGGACAAGCAGAGACCCAACATGTCCCCAATTAGCAACAGTGGCGAGAAAGAACTTCCATTAAAGGGAAGAAAGATTGGGCAGGCCAGGCTGCAGGTGGGCGGCCAACCGCTCGGACCGGTTTGGTTGAGAGAGAGAGGGAAGGAGAGAGAGAGAGAGGTGTAGAGATGCACAGGTGTAGGGATGCACAGCAGTAGGAGCAGGGCCCAGACCTTTTGAGGTCCGCCATCACTAGTGGTGTTCTAGCTGCCGGCTGCAGGTTAATACAGCACAAGACAAACCTCTGGGGAAGAAGACCAATTAGAAACATGCATTAACGAGACAGGGATGCAGGTAAGGGTGCAATGGGCAATGGGTGCAAGTGAGGCGGAGAGGGAGAGGAGATAGAGGAAGAGGAGGAGAGGAAAGTGCGTCAGTGCGTCATCTAATCCTAGTCGCATAGTTTTGTCTAACTATAAGCTTTATCGAAAAGGAAAGTTTTTAGCCCACTCTTAAAAGCTGTGAGGCTATCCGCACTGAAACTGGAAGGGTTGCACAGGACAGGAGCCTGATAGCTAAAGGCTCTGCCGCCTATTCTAATGTTACTGATTTTAGGAATCACCAATAAACCTGCACTTTCGGATCACGGAGCTCTGGTTGGTGGCGTAAAGAACACAGTGGAGGATGGTCCATGTTACTAAGTTCTCAGTAGCAGTTGAGCCAGCCATAGTTAAGAAGTACACGCATCACTCTATAGCTCGGCAGGTAGTACTCAATTTGTCTGGGACCATTAGAGAAATACAGATATCCTGTGGGGGGGAAAAAAGGACTCTTTTTATCAGGCTTCATTAAGAAATATACCATTTTGATACTTGGTTCCAAAATTGCATCAGGGTTTTTAGCAAATGTCTCACCGTAGTTTGCAAAGGCCGCATCCACTTTGGAGCCAATGCCCGGGAAGTCCTGGCGAATCGATCTTGGGAACCCATAATCCATTTGATTGCTGACCTCATTGAATCTGTAATAAACACACAGATAATCCAAATAAGTGACATCTGAAATGAAATAGTACTGTAGTGAAATCCATCCCATTTCAAATATATGATAAAACGTGCATCACTAACCTCCAGTACTGGTTTTTAACAAAAATGAAGGACCTTTTAGTTCTGCTATCAAAGACAGCTGCATCCACCTTACTGACTGATGCAGGGAGGCCAGTGGCAGTGAGAGGCTTTGGAAAGCCAGGCTTCATCCTCTTCGAATTTGCATCAATAGCCCAGATCTGCCGACCTATGCAATTTTTAAAAATGTGACACTCGTTTTCACATTGATTAAGCACTGGAAGACACAACCATGAAACAACAACAAAGTTTTACCTTCAAACAGATAGACCGTATTCTTATCTGGGACCTCAATGGCCGCATCAACAACATTAATCCCTGGCCACTTTGTGCTCACTTTTGTGAAGCGGAGTCCATTGAAAGATGTGCTCTTTCTCCAGTAGTAGCTGTTTCCAAACATTTGTATGAGGTCAATCTTCATATCCCAAATCAAATTTTTTAAAGAAAGATATGTCAATGAGTGGACGTACCCATTTTTGAAGAAGTACAGGTCTCCCTTCATCGATGTGGCAGCATCAAACACCAAGTCTCGGCTACACTGCTCATCCCGTGGGTTGGGTAGTGGGTCTGGCCCTTCTGTTGGATCTTCAGGCTCTGGCTCAGGCTCTGGCTCAGGTTCTGGTGCTGTTGTGGGTTTTGGTGTGCGACTTCCTGTAAAATATAGCCACAAATCCATGACAATTGTCAGATACGCTTGCGTGCACTCGAAAGTATTCATCACTTGACTGGCTCTCCATCTTACAGATTTTGGTGGTAAAGCAGCTTTTTATAATCCAAAATTCAGCTCATCTATAAGCCTCCTGATCCAGTTAACACTGCGTAACATTGTGATGTTTATTTTTCTCACCATAGAGGACTTGAACCCCACGCTTGTCATCATCAGGCAGTCTGTATCCATTGGTGTTAACGTACTGGTAGGTGGGGTACATCAGTGCTCGTCTATCCCTGGAGTGATCCAGGCCCAGTGCATGGCCGAACTCATGGGCTGCCACTAACAGCAGGTTCGTGCCTGATAGCAGCAAACCCAATGTTTACATTTGTACACAAATCAGCGCGCAAATCCTGTTTACTGATATTCTAACCAGGTAAAGTTGGGTGAGAGCTACTTAGCCTCTCCTGTACCTCTCCGTGTCAGAGTCCAGGTTTCATCATCATCAAAGTGTGTGTCTCCTCCTTCTCTCAGTCCGGGGGAGTTAGCATGAGCCAATACTCCACCCCTGCCATCAAAAGGGTAAAAGTCCCCATGATCTAAAATTGGACAGAAAGATATCATTCAGCTGATGAGTAAGGACCAAAGACCAAGGACCATGGGTAGTCGTAACACACATGGTAGTAGTGGTAGTATTATCTTAGTTAAGATTTTTACACTCACATCCTCCCTTGAAGAGGATCATGATGTCTGCTGTACCACTGTAGATCTGTTTGAAGTCCAGCGGGATGACATCGCTGTAGAGCTGGAAGGCCTTTGCAATAGTTGTATCTACATCGCGCTGAGACAAATCTTGCGTGTATTGGGTGATTCTGACAGAATGACAGGGTGATTAAATGGAGAAATTGAGGTTGTGGTGGTGCAATATCAAATCTCCTTTTCTTCATTCTACTCGTCACACTGGATGACCGATTGCAATAATTTCACCTTTCCTAGCAGTTACCTGTAGGTAATAAGCTGTTTCCTCCATTTGGGTCGGCCTGGGAAGTGTCCATACCGGCTAATGTCTGACACGCCACACCTCGGGGCTTTCATCACCTCCAGAGTCTCATTATTGAGTGTGCCAGTCACCTGGCGGTCAGCGGGGGTGAATAATGTGATGACTCACAGAGATACTGCATTCGTAGGACTCTTTACACACTCCGGACATGAGGTGTCCCGAGTGTTAGAAGTGCTGACTGGTGTTGGCACACTACAAGGATGTCTTATATCTCTCGGTTGTTGTAATTACCTCCAAGCCAAAGAAAGACTGCATCTCCTCCAGGCTCTCGTTCATTGAGGTCAAAGTGATGGATCTAAAAGTGGAGTTTCTGATTCCAACATCACTGTAAAACTTATTGAGGTACTCCTGACACGTTGAGAGAAATATTGATTAGTATCTCTCAGTCCTTTTCATACAGACGTTCAAATCATTCCATCATACTTATGACGATCAATTCTTCATCACTTTACCTCGGCTAGGTCTTCTTCCTCAGCTGAAATCGGGCCAATTGTGGGTGCAGCATGACACATTGCAACACAAGCCAGCAAAAACATCCAACAGGCGTTGTGGGACATCTTGTTTGACCCCTTCACCTTATTTCTCCCGATAAACCTTCTTAGCTACACGCCAAAACCAACCAACCAGTCCAACGGATGTGAGACGTTCCAATAAGGCACCAAGAGGACCCCAGTGCAGAGGCTAGAGTGGCTACCCTCTGTTCCAAAGTAGTGTGAAAACAAACCCTTGAGTTCGTGGGTTCAGGGGAGCAAAGAGCAGAGCCTCCGATTACACAATGAGATTTTGAGTTGATCAGGACAGAATGCTTTGTCAGCAGAGCTGTATTTGCAATCCTTCTTTTCCACATTTGGTGCCTGATCCAGTATAAGTGCAGGACCTTTTTAGTAAAAAAGCCAACATATCTTTCAACAAGTCAAAGCACCAGCTTTACAGAGAATAATTGAAGCAATAACCTCAAGCTGGACAACAATTGTGAACTTTATTGAAAAGTCACTCGCTTAATTACTACCTTTCAAACCAAAGTGAAGTGAACAGTTTGTCCAACTCTGATTAGGTTCATCGTTTTGTAGGTATAACGATATAACAAATATTAATACTGAAACACTGCTTCATCAGTCAAAGTAGCAAGATTTTTGAGCTGCATTGCTTTTTAAAGCGACTGCACTGCATTCAACTGCAAGAAAATGAATTTCTCATTCTAAATCGGAGCAGATGTGTTTTCACCCAGTGGGTGATTTCATTCAATTGTGCTCCAACAATCTCACTGTGTCAACATCCCAGCCAAGCATTTGTTGAAATTACTTTCACCACCCGGTTCTGCCTGAAGTCGTACTGATAAGACTTCTCCCCGCTGAAGAGATAAATGCTACCTGTAAACAGGAACAGTGCACACTTAGTAGGCTACATAGACAGAGTTTACCCCGAAATATATGAACTACAAAGCACAGCTGTAAATTCAAGATGTTCATGTGCCTGCTTTCATTACAGCCAACTGAACAATTTTAAGTGTAAAAGTAAATCCTCCGTTGGAAACATCACTCATGCTTCCATACATCTATTGTGATGATGCGAAGTAAACTATAAACTCATAGGTGTTCTTCTCGCTTACCTTTTAACTTAAACGCAGCATCAACCCAGTGAGGGATCCCAGGCCAGTCTGGGTGGATTGATCTGGGAAAACCAGGGTCCATCCTTCTTTTCCGTTCATCATACCTAAACATAAGTCATGGGACAAAAAATTATTGTATCCGTATGTATGTATGTATGTATGTATGTATGTATGTATGTATGTATGTATGGACATGAATCCTGGGCTCAAAGATAAATAGATTAATGTGCCATTAGCAGCTGTGTAACGTGTTACCTGTAATATTGATTCCCTACAAAGAAAATCGTTTTCCGAAACTCGTTGACGTGCACAGCAGCATCAATCTGCTTAACCCTGGTGGAGAAGCCAAATTCATAGATGGAGCCAGCATGACTTCTCTTCTTAAGCCCTTGAACCACCCAATACTTATGACCTGGACAGCAAACACAGCCGTGTAATGACATTTTGGGACACAATGAAAAACAGGCAACATACCACAAGCGCTGCCTAACTTGACGAGCCTCTTGCAATGAGGTACAATACTTAGGTTGCACAAGGGTGTAATTTGGGTGCAGCATTGTGTTCTCCTCCTGGAAATCCAGCCTTGTCATGCTGACAAGGCCTAAGTGATGCTTTGCAAAGTACACATTACTGTACCAGTGAATATGTACGCCACGCCTTTGGAAGGGATGTCATAAGCAGCATCTATGTGCGAACTGATGCCCGGTAAAAGCGTGCTGCCATGTCCCTCTCTCAGACGATTCCAGTAGGTGGACCACGTTGTTCTCATCCACATGTGCCTTCAAGTAGATACAAGAAAATTATGAATAGAAGTTTCACAACAAAAGTTTGCTTTTGCAAATACATTCAAAGGCTGAAAATGGTAAATATCAGTAGTGGCTTTGTCTGTGACATCCTATTTTTGTGTATTTTGTAAATATAATCAACTTATCTCTATGCAGACTTGTGCATCTTTTACAGGAGAATTTCATCAGTAATACTGAGGCTCTGAGACTGATTAATATTCCCAAACTGACAGACACAATCAAGTTAAAGCCAACACATTTAGAGCTGTTTTTAAATTCAAAAATCCACTTCAACAGATTAGTTTTAATTGTTGCCACTCTTTCAACCATACCTGTCTTTGAAAAAAACAATCTCATCTCCAATCAGAGCAGCTGCATCAATAGAAAACTTGGGCTCACACTTGTTCAACGCTTTTTCCTGCGGCTTCCCTGAGAGACGATAAAGTTCAAGTCAAAGAATCGTGCTTTGGTGCTGACTAAGTCAATTTCATTTTTGTTGTGACTCACCATACAGAGTTTGGATGCCGAGCATGTCATCCTTGGATAACCTGTACTGCATGCTGCTGTAATGCTTATAATTTGGGTACATGATAGCTGAAGGGTCTTTGGAGTGGGATAAACCCAGCGAGTGGCCGAGCTCATGGGCCGCCACAGCAAACAGACTGTAACCTGAAATAACGATTCGTGGACTAGATCAAATCCAAACATCAAATCTTACATGCAGTATTTGTGTTATTTCCTACAGTCCCACTCACACCTTTCTTTTGTTTCCCCATCGTCCATATCTCATCCTCATCGAAGTGGACATCCCCTCCCATGCCTTCACCCGGCTCAAAGGCGTGTGCTAAGACACCCCGAGGTCCATCGAATGGGAAGAAGTCGCCATGAGCTGCAGGGCACATCAAAGAAATAACAGGCTTGGGAAAATAAACACTCAAGAAATGTCAGATCTTCACTTGGCTGACTTTGACAGCAGACGTACTTTTGCGTGCGAAAGAGAGGACAATATCGGCTTTCCCGTCGATGACTTTGTGGAACTTCAGCGGCGTTGCATCACTCCACATCTTCAGGGCTGAACGGAATGAGGCCTCCACATCTTCTCTTTTCATGTCAGGAGTGTATTTGGAAATCCTGCCGCGCAAAGTTAACACACAAACAAGGTCATCACGTAGACACCAGGCCTCCTCGGCAATGCGCAGAAGTCAGGAAGGTATCGGGGTACAAAATGAAACAAAATATCATCTAAACACCTGCTCTTGCTAAAACATCTGATTTTGCCTATTTGAGTAAACAACACACCCATCGTCTTCATTCTTCAATCATTTTAGTGGTAATGTGCCAACACTTCCCCACTTTGAAATTGTTGGAGGTACAACTATGCACAGAAATACCACATTTCAGAAAACTATTTGCTTTACTTATTAGATATTTTGTGTTTTACTGTGATAAAATATTTCTCGCTCCAAGAGTTGCCCTTGTGTAACAATGATATTGTTACAGAAACAAATGAGATATCATGAAATTAAAAAAAAAAAAAAAAAACCATCTCTGTGCATTCTTGAATACAGAATGAGAAGACGCCAAAGGTTTTACCTGTATGTGATGCTGTGGTTTTTCCATTTTGGTCTACGGTGGTATAGGCTGAAGTTCTCCACATCTGGAACACCACATCTTGGTTCCCTCATCACGTCCAGTGTTGCTTGGTCGAGACGACCCGATACTTGAAGGCCAAAAAAGTGCTGCATCTCCCTGATCTTCTCCTCCATGGCTGATGGGGACCTGGTTCTTCGTCTCTGGACTCTGGCTGGGCTTTGGGTCTGCAGGTTATAGAACCTCCTGAGGTAGCTCTGTGGTTGAAATGAGTTTGTTTTGTTAGCTGACCTCAGTAACTCTGAAAGAATCAATCCGTGTTTTCTGTCCATGTTTCAGCAAGTCCCCAATCCAAAACTCTGCATCATAATATTTATCACTGGAATGATTTCAATTTCCCTCCAAGATTAAAAAGTACTTCTGACTCCAATGTTCTTTCCATATGACCTGAAATAAAAAAAAACCTGGAACTACACATGTCATATGTCCACTGCAATGGGAGAAAAAAAACATTAAAGATATCCAGATATCATGCAATCATGCTGATTCCCACAGATGTCAGTGCATCTTTTTTTCTTGTTTGTTTGTTTGTTTGTTTTTTTAAATCCAAGTGTACTCACAAATTCTGGCCATAAACTCCTCAGTGTTTCGATGCAGATGTAGACATTTTCTACTTCATTTATTGACAATAGCACGCTGCACTATCAATAACAACATACAAATCTATACACAGTTTGAGTCGAGACGTGTAAAACATTTATATAACAATCTCTGCAGACAACTCTATCCTGACTGCAATCACAAACCTCAGCCAGCTCCACGTCCTGAGGCCTGGGCTCCTGATCCAAGGGGCTACTCCATAAGATTTCCACAAACATCAGCAAACCCAGCGCAGGGAACCAAGACCCGAGCAACTCCATCTTCTAAATGAGCATTTCCACGTGGCATCACACTTTTTATAGGAGAGTATTCATGAGCTTATTGGGCAATCACATGCTACAAAAGCTCTCAAATGAGCCCTCCTGCGGTTATTGCAGGGTCTACCTCGCTTCTGGGGGTTTGGCGGTTGAAAGCGTCCAATGGAATGTCTGCGTGCTGCGTCTGGGCGAGAGCAATGAAATCCCCAACTGTGTGTGTTGTGTGTTAGAAAACATGGCGGGGGGGAGGTGGCAATACACATATGTAAACACACTTTTATGTTTTGTCGACGCTTTAGCTTGCATAATTGGAAGCTAGAACGTCTGCGTTATTATCTACAGCTTATCAAGTCCAAACATGAAGGTAGTAGTGCTGCAGACCTCGTTTTCTGTCCTGGCATCGTATTTGTGATTCAGTCTTCACAAAAATGGTCCAAAAATGTACAGTATGTTTTTCTCTAGACAAATGTGTAAGCAAATTCTAATCCAGCTATAATTCTGAGCAGTATCAATATTACAACTCCCTTGTTGCATTTCTGTACTCTGATGTGGTGTGTGTGGATAGATAAAGAAAGAATAGAAGTCATATTGTTGTTTCCCTCGTGAGATAACTTAATTTGTAAGGAAATTTTTTATTTGTCTGCAGGAATAACAAGGCCTCAACATCCCAGCCAAGTATTTGCTTTCTCAGCTCCCACAATGCATCTCTGATTGAGGTCGTATTTGAAGACCTGTGGTCCAATAAAGAAGAAGATGAAACCTGCAGAGAAAAGAGTCGCAGGATGACAAGAGGCAAAAAGAGCGACTGATGGATTCTTACTCTCCTATGCTCCATTATGGCTGCTCCCAGTTTGGGGTGTCCATTGGTGATGACGATGAAAATACCGAAACCCAAAGACAGAAATGCAAATATCGCACATCCATTTTCTTTCAGTCAAATTTCCAGTATATACAGTACATACAGTAGAGTACAACGTACATCTTTAGAGGAATTCAGAGTGAAGATTATACACATAAAATGATATTTACTTAAATTACAGGTGATGTTGCGCGTGTGTACATTAACATTCCACATGGCAGCAATAAAACTGACTTTCAAAACCACCCAACCTAAAGACTAAGAGAGAGACCTTGACAAATCTGACATAGTTTTATGACTTTTGTGTGTTCAATTATCTGGTATATGAATAAAATCACTCTGTCCGCTACTTGATCTCACCTTCCTTATAGATAGCTGCATTTACTGTTGAGTTTACTCCAGGGAAGTCCTCACTAATGTACTTTGGATAACCAAAATCCATAACTCGTCTGTTTTCGTTGAAGCTGAAAGAAATTTGTTAGGGTACATAAGTCCACATGTCAAAACACATATGGACGTCTCATCCTTTTCACGCAAGACACTAGTGTTAAGTTGTTGTTTTGTGTCATCACTTGTTGCATCTGCTTGTGGTTTACATGTGGTGCTACCTCCAGTAAACGTCGTGAATGAAGAAGAGAGTCCGTCCAGTCTTTACTACGTGCACGGCTGCATCCACATCCTGGACCCATGCTGGAAAGCCGAGGATGCTGAGCGGTCTCGGTTTCCCCTTCACGACAGAACCTCTCACCGTCCAGAACATTGATTCTTTTGTACAGGAAAGAAAGAGACAGTTTAAGAATCAACACTGATCTAATCTGGAAAAGAGATGTGGTGAATCCTCAGTAAACATAAATGAAATTATGTCTTTTACATGTATTTCGATGACCCGTAAGAACAACTTATCAATGTTTGCGTTTGATTCAGTCATTCAATTTACCGGTTGTGCAATCTATTCATGGAATAAATGAGACAATTAGTTGTACCTGTGTAATACAATCCTTATTTTGTAAATCGACATAGCCCTAATCAAGCAGAATGTTTTAATTGGCAATTAAAAGGGGATTCCAATTAAAATTTTATAATTGAAATTTCTTCCTTCATGTTTAATTTTTGAAGAACTCAGCTCTGTGGTGTCGCTATGATTAGTTCACAAACATGAAAGTAGCATTAACAGTGACAGCGTCAAGGATTCCATCTCTTTTACACAAATGGTACCTAGCAAAACTAACGTTGACTAGTAATGCGCAATATTGATAGATTTGGTCCCGTTCCGATCAAGACGATAAACATCATCGTCGGCGTCTTTACCAGTACTGATACTGCAACGGTGAAAAGAGCAACAGTACAACAAGTGAGAGGAACAATCTAGTACAACTAGCACTGCAAGAGAGTCTACTATACTGTGTATAGTATACATGTCAGTACCTGAGCCCTGGCATTGATCCTAAAGCGCACAGATTAGAAATCTGAAGTAGTGAGATGTTCATTTGGATACACATATTACCACTGTTAATTAACACATGTGGGGAGGAATTACCATGAATAAAGTAAGCAGTGGATTTGCGAGGTATCCAGAAAGCTGCATCGATGTTGGTTTCGATCTTGGGCATAAAGTTGGTGATGGGACCTTCCTTGATGTCATTTTGCTGGTTATGTTTAATCCAGAGATACCTTGGGAGAAAAATAACATCAAGTTGGGTCATAAACTTACACGCAGACACAAAAAATACAATCACAGACAATTGTGTCACATCTCACTTGTATAAACACTTTATTGTGTTTAAACCAACCTGGAATACCAGGAGCAGCCATGAATGGTGTATCCTTCTCTCAAGAATGCGTGAGCTCATGAATTGAACTGGCAACCTTCAGGTATCAACACAACCAATCACTGCATACTGACCTGTCTCTGAAAAAGAAGGTAGCGTCCCCAACAGTGGCCACTGCATCAAAAGTCAAGTCTGGAGAGCATCTGTCTTTCAGCAGGTGAGGGAACAAGGCCGACCACCAGGGGTGAGATACCCAACCATGCCAGCCATAGTGTGTGCTACTCCTGCCTGGACCTGTCGCACAACAACTGGGTTTTAAACTCAGACATTCATGCAGGAATTTCCTCCAGAAAAAGAACCATGGAAAATATCATATTACCATAAAGTGCATTGATATTTGCTACATCCTCTCTGGACAGTAGGTTGCCAATACGCGGGGGGCGATACGTTGGGTACATTAAAGATTTGGGATTTTTTGAGTGTTTCAGTCCCAAAGCGTGGCCAATCTCATGTGCTGCTACAGCATAGAGATTGAAACCTGTAATTGAAGAAAAAGAAGGTAAAAAAGAGGAGAGTGTAATTTACTGTAGATAAATCTTTTTTCAATCCAACTTATTCAGCAGAAACATGGCCCCGTGGATTCGGTCCGGCACCTGTTTGTCCTGCTGTCCAGAGCTCAGCGTCATCAAAGTGCGTGTCTCCTCCAAGACCTTCTCCTGGTCCGAATGCATGAGCCAATGTTCCTCTGGGTCCGTCAAAGGGAAACAAGTCACCGTGGTCTTACAGCCCAAACAAAACAAGACAAGCAAAGCCACAAAGAGCCATTTTCATTCATGCCAGAGGAAAATTACAAAGAGTTTTGCTTGTAATGTTCAGCGCATTGTGGTCTGGAGTCAAATAGCCTCTGTGAGGGTTTGTGTGTGTGTGTGTGTGGTGGGAGGGTCATTACATGATACACGCATTCAGGAGTCCATTCTGAGGTTGAGCTGCACTCAAACTGCTCATCTTTCGTGTTGTGCGTGTCTCGTGTGTGCCAAAAGAAAGCAAACTAACTATAAGTCACAAACTCCACCATGATGTCAGCGGTCCGTGTGTGTGACCTGACGAAGCTCAGGCTGCTGGCTTGGGCCCAGACGCTGACGGCCGAGTCGATCAGAGAGTCGACGGTGTGGCGAGGGAGATCGCTGGTGTATCTGCCAATGCTAACACATGAGAAAGGAGAAGTAAGGCACTATAGGAATGATGCATAGCTCAGTAGAATAATCAGGATAAGAGGAGGTACTGGCACAAAGTTAAGCAAACGTGGAGCTCACAGTGGAACTTTTCACCGACATGAACAGGAAACACCTCAAAACTAGCAGCAAAACAAGACAAAATAAATCAGAACGACCATTCATCTTGTCGTCCAATCATCGCTAACATATCATTCTATCCTTCATGTTTTCATTGATTAGATATTTCCTAGCACTACTGCTATATTTTGAATAAACAGACAGATTCTATCTTAAGCATTCAGGATTGGTTAATTTTGGTGTTTATGCTTTTTCCTCCCACTCTGTTTATTAGTTCTTTATCATGTCTGTTATTTAATCTTCTGTCTGCAAATCAATGAAACATTTCTGATCCTAATTCTTATATCTCAGGGCATAACATGATTTCAATTCAATTAAATAAAACTTTTTACATACAGGGCAAAATCATAACAATTGTGCCACTTTCCAAGATGGAGCAAGTGGAGCACATTAACATTTAAACATTCAAATTCTATAATATGAACACACAGACCCAAAATATCCCCCATTCGCAACACTACATTGAGCATTGACACTATTTGTGATTCAGATTATGAAAAAGGAAGCACCTGTAGGTGAGGACGTTCTTATTCCATCGTGCTCCTGGACCGATGCCATATTCACCCACATCTGGAACACCACACCGGGGACTCTTCATCACCTCTAATGTGTCTGAGTCCAGCTCCCCGGTCACATTGAGCCCGTAAAACGTCTGCATGTCCTTCACCTTGGAGGCGAAGGAGGGCCAGCTGCGCCTGCTGCGCCCAAACGGTTCATCTTTGAGGTCATAGTAGTGTCGGAGGAAATCCTGGGACATTCAAAACCACACTGGAGTGAGGAGCCTGTAGCTGGATCAATAAAGTACCTACCTACTTACAAAATTCAACTCATAGCAGCTCATAAATACAAAAAAAAAAATTCAGAATATCTAACCGGATTCAAAAAATAAAATAGAATAAAATATATGCTGCTCCATTGGTCAGTTATGTACAAGCTGCTTTTCATCATACCAACCTGAATGTGGACTCAGCATGAATTATTTACACAGGCAACATTTCCAAACAACTTTTTGCTCTTTCAAAATGAGCAAGATAAAAGACACAGTGCATGAGAAATGGAGAAAAACAACCTGCACAAAAAGAATGTGGAAAAACATGAAAAATACATTAGAATAACAGTAACACCACTTACCTGCATCGAGGTAAACACCAAAGGAGTAAAAAGAGTGCTAATTTCTCAATGTTTCAGCCAACACAGAGAAGGATGAACTTTTACTGAACATTCCATTACACGTGAATTCCAAACTTTTGGCATTGTTCAAGAATCGGTGTCCCATGTAGTCCTATCACAAATATTTCTCACTCACTCAAGCACACACATACACACATCATGCAATTACACACTTACTGTGGCCAACTTCAAGTCGCCCTGTGGTTCTGTGGATGGAGAGATCTCTCCCTCCGGAATCACCGTGGGTGCTGTGGAACCCAGGGCGGGAAGAAGCCAGAGCAAGACGCAGCAGCAGCACAGCAGCATGTCACACGACAAACACCACATCTGATCACCGCGGCTCAGGTTCAGCATGGGAGAAGATGGATCTCCGGGCTAATCAGCCTTTTAAATGCTTTTTGTGAGTCATGCCAGACCAGGAGAAGCTTGGAGAAGCCACAGACTGTGCTGTTGAAAAAGGGAGGGGTATGCCAGAACCAAGGACGACAAAAGAAAAAGGGCAAGACGTTGTGGCCTTGTTGTCACAAGACGGTCTTGCCCCAAATATCCTACATGTCCACACTGTTTCAACCCTTTATTTTATTTTGCTCTCAAACTGGTGACTGCAAAGTAATTTACCACGGTTGTGCTCTAGCAGAGCATCACAACCGCAGGAGGCCGACTGCTGCCGATACTGATGCAACACGCCAAACTAGGTGGCGCTGCCTCAGTCCCACGCATTTGCCGAACACACCCTGAATAACTCAATCACAACCCGCCCGTGTCTTATTTTGGAAAATGAGAGTGTTCTCCAATGAAAGCTCGCCCAAAAAGGGCTAACTCAAATTGCAGGGATGGAACCCAGGTTTTTCGGAAAAAAAAGAAAATGGCCACCTGCCAGAGACGACTGGAGCGGCACGGCAAACTCGGGCTACAATTACCCCTGATTTGCTGTTGCAGAGCTTTACGGGGGCTGAGAACGTTCCTCGGCAGAGAAAACACAAACAAACTGCGCTGTGACTGACTGTGCGTGTTTGCAGGACGATTCAGAGAATTTCTGTCGTTTGGAGGTTTTCTGGAATGTGTGCGCCCGGTATAATGAAGTCAGTTTGGGAGGCCATGATGACGGACGGTGCAGTTTGGAGATTTATGGTTACCAGTACATGTTTGGAGCAGGACGGCAATTAGGCCGGCAGAGGTTTTGTTTCCTCTGCTCGAACACAGAACATCTGTGTAGAGTCGATTTATGGTTTCTTCATTCATTGTCATTTCAAAGTTACAGTGAAACTCAAGTATATTTTTGGAAACTATGGTTTGTGTCCTCTCATGATTTCTACCATTGAGGTGCTACTTTGGAAGGAGGCCCTGACGGTGAGCAGCCGTTTGCTGAGTTTACCTGAGATAAACTGTGAATTCTGGTTCCATCATAGCAGGTGTTGAATATTTGTGTGGATACATTTGACAGAGGTTCGAGAGAGAAAATGTTTTGGATGTGAGCCATTTGGATAAAGAGAAAAAGAAGAATGAAAACAAAAGTTCATTCTTTCCAAAATGCAGTACTCATTTGACCTAATACGACATTTCTCCTTTTACGGTTCCCTTGTTTTATTCATCAGTATTAATAAATATTCACAATGTAACTTTAATGGTCATTCACTTGTCAGGTCATGTTTCATCACAATGATAATGATGTTTGGCAATTTAAGGATATTAATGATCGCTGAACCTGCCCCAACTTGACAACCTAAGAGAAATCAAAATCAGTTTATGCAGTTTATCCACTTTGGTATAATTTGTATATTTCAGAGAGCCAGATTTTTCCGCTTTGTGAGATGTGTGGAAAGAGCTCCTACAGAACAACAAATTGCTCTGTGAAGCGCGTTGATACACGCGTCGTGGGCACAGCCTTCGCCGGACACGCTGCGAACATGCTGCCCTCCTATGGTGGACTTTTATACTGCATACCGACTTGCTAAAGCCGCTGTTCTGCAAACGTCATCTGCTTTGGGCATTTAAAATTGATATACAAACGCCCCAAAGGGATTGCTGCTGAAACCTTGCTGACCGTTTCTCCTGGAAGCACATTTAGTAAACACATTAAACACAGCCACAAAGTACAAATTCTAGGCTGTCAACACTCAACTTGATAAACCTGCGTTGTTCCTGGAATATTTTCTTGTTTGATGGTGCCGATGTACTCCAACCCAAAGCCCAACACACCCACACCCAACCTAAGTGGGTGTGTTGAGGTAAATTTAAGGTGCTGCTTTGGAAGACGCTGTTAGTCACAGTCAGGTGTCCCGGATACAATACACTCCAAGCACAAACACAGACACATCCCCAATACCTGACGCGCCAAAGATGATGAGAGGTGATGAGTAATATCAATGCATCCCGAGGCCAACAGACAGGAATGCTGAATAGACTATAGATATTTTATGAACACACCCTTATCACACAGTGTTTTTTCAGCACAGTGTAGACCGTGTATCACACTCACAGTCATGCTCACACCCTAATACACAGGCCAACTCTGACCCGAACTGTTATTCTATTTGACCTGCAAGGTTTTATCATATGTTTATTAGAGCTGGCCAACTAGTACAGTGTATAGCGCATACACTGCTAATAGTATAAATCCCAGAATGTATCGTTTTTGGCGGTTTTGTCGGGTTTTCTGTTGACACTCATTAGCATCCATGCTACCTGTCACTAGTCACCACAAACTTTATCCACCCCTGCCCAAAAGTGGCCCAACGGGAGGCAGATTATCTGTTCGTGGATGTAAAGGACAGACCTGTTTATTATATGTGCACACCCACTATGGTTGTAACAAAAGGAGACACTATAAAGGACATAGGAGGACATAGGAGACATGTAACCAGCATCTAGTGTACTTGGCGATTTGCCGACTCTGAAGCCTAGAAATGTAGCTTTGGATGGCTCAGTGATCCATTTGCCGTTGACGTGGAATGTGCACCAACCAACCTGCAAATGGAGCTTATGTGCTGCAGCGTTCTGAACCAGCTGGAGTGGCCTCAGTGTCTTGTTGCTTCAGCCTGCGAATAAAGAATTACTGTAGTGCAGCCTGGAGGTCACAAAAGCATGAATTAGCTTTTCAGCATCTTTTAGTGATAGCATGTGCCTAACCTTAGCAATGTTATGTAAGTGAAAGAGGGCGGTTCTTGACATTTGTTTAATGTGGGCATTTAATGACAGGTCTTGATCAAAGATGACTCCTAAGCCTCAAGCGCCTTGAGATAACTCCTGTTATGATTTGGCGCTATACAAATTAAATTGTATTGTATGGTATTGTATTGTATTGAACTCCAGTCTAGTGACACGCTCAAGTAAGAGTAAGACTGTGTGTTATTGCTTTGTTTGCTCCATTTTGATTTGGAATGAGGGAGAACATGTGCCACTTCATTCCGTTATTCATTGAATATTGAGTTTGGACCGTAACTTTGTCCAATTTCTCTCACTGTGACTCTGAGTTTGATACCCCTTCCCTAATTGCGCTGGTACTACCTACCCCTGCATACTTGCATCTAGTCCTCCCAGTGCAAGTGGACATATCCTGGTCTTGCTCGGTCTCACTGGGCCTCTCGCCTTGCTTATGTTGTGGCCCCCATTCCACATTTGCAGCTTTGCTTTCTTGCCTTTCGTGGTTCTCTGCCCACCCATGCTAGCGTTGTTCCTGACCCTCTGAACCCCCCAAACCCTCCTAACAACATATGTATCCTAGTGTTGCTCGCCATGTTCCTCATTCCTTGCCTCCCCAATCCTTCTGTGTATTGTCTGTGCAACACCCTCGTAAAGTTGGACTGTATGGGACCATGTTTGAGTCCTGTCTTCACTTTATCTTTTCCCTCATGTCATTCCTAAACTTTCGGTTAATGATTGTATCATCCATTTGCTGTGTGAATTCTCTGGGTTCCCTGTGGAAGGTAGTAAGGTTGTCTCCTCACACACCCCACCTGTATCTGGGTCGTACTCCATTTCACCCGTTTATTCTCCCCTCTGTGGGACGGGGGGCAACATGTACGTGACTCTGGGCGATTTTTATATCTCACGGTTTGGATTGGAGTCGAGTTTTACTTACACTATCTGAACACCGACCCAGTTGTCCGTGTCTGCACTTGTTGTGTTTGTTTATGACCAACTTAAAATAACAGTAAAAATCCCCCAAACTACCAACTTCCCCCTGCAGTGACTCAGGATCTGTCTGCCTCTCAGCATTCAGACCACAAAACGTGGCACCACGGTTGTTGTGGTCAGCGTGGTACTTAGTAAGTGTTAGTTTCTGATGGCGTTGCGTATGTGTCCTCATTTCTCCTGAATCGATACAGACGTTTTCTCTTTTTTTAGATTGTGGCTTAGTGGCTATTCTATTTTTCTCCCCTGTGGAGGCCACACTCACCTGTTAAATTTTCCTCGCTTGATGCCATATTTGCACCTTTTCCGTCATCCGCTTTAAATAATTAAGTATACATGTACCTGTATGTCTCATTGTCTGTCATCACACACCCACCATTATTTGCCTTAATTGTGTTTTTAAAAAATCGTACACAGCCTATACATCTTTGCGTATTTGTCTAAATTGATTTAACAGAGATCAAATAACCACCTGTTTCTATTCCTACCATAATGAGGGCAGAGCTTATCTTTTCCTCTGTTGCAAAATACAATTGTATATGTATAATGTATCATTTTTATATAGCAAAATATAAAAATGATTAAACTGGCCCTTGAGATAGAGGTTTTATATCACTGGCACAGTTGTTAATATTTACGCAACTTAGTCACCATACGAAGAGGATGAACAGCAAAGCCAAAACATGCAAACAAGTGCTGACCTGCTTTGGCTCCAGACAAAGCTAAAAACAATTTTTTTTCTTTTTTCCCCATAAAAACTAATAAAAACCAGTTGTTTTGTATTACTAGTGCATGTTTGTGGCCTCATTCAATGATGTGTTTTGAATGACGTGCCTCATTGGTATTTTTTGTTGTCAAAAAACAATAACTGAAGTGACCCCATCCATGCCTGCACTGTTTACGACAAATATCATATAGGATTGTTCAAGTTGTCCTCCCTCACATTTCCCTTGAATGTTTTCATAATTGAGAAAATGTGGTGTGGACATGTTGGATACTGGAAACCATGAATCACATGCAAGGTTTGGTAAACATGTTTTAATTATCCATCCTGTATCATTTATTATGGTCCTCGGTGTTGACTGGAGCTGTTTAAAGGACGCCGCTATGGAGAACACGGCAAAAAGAGGAATATCATGTGATGATCATTTTTGATATTTGTCAGACTTCTGTTGAGGGATTTGCTTGTGTGTGTGAGTCATCTTTGAGGTTTTACCTTACAATAATAAAACACACACCGGAAGCAGTGTCACAACTGAGGATTTTTTCCTTGGGATTTCATCTGGCCTTGGCCTCCACTCTGATGAGTGTGTGTGTGATTGTTTCATCCTTTGTTTATCAGTAAGGCAAATCAAAGGTCTGTGGCTGAAATGGCAAAAAAATGGTGGAAGGTGGAGCTGTTACTGTGAACAAGCTGTCTGGACACAATTTCTGTCCATCCACATACAGGATGTGACTTTTAAAAAAATATTTCCTCACATTCCATCACATTTGTCACAGCTTTGTATAATTTTTGTCAGTTTTGAGGCCATGTTGTGTACAGTCAAAGACAGACTATGGCTGGGGCTTGTTCTGACCCACTGAAGGGAATGCGTCCTTTCTTCATGTAAAGAGGACGATGAGCCTGTTTTTTGACAAGGTCCACTTGCCCCAGTGGGCGTCTCGTCTCTTCTTGATTCTTCTCCTATGTTTTTGCTAAAAAGTTGAAAAGTTTGACCTCTCCCATGACATATACAAGACTCAGGAAACCCCCAAATCCCCTCACCCCTCTTAACGCTTGGAGTCTGGCTACCAAACTGCTTACATCGCATCGTTTTCAAAAGGTTGCAAACAGCCCACTCAGGCCACAGGCACTCTAATTTTAGTGGATACATGCACATTTTCGACAGGAAGAAGGGGGAAGTGGCTGGGTGCTTTTTTACATGAATCACTTTTTTGCCTTTTTTATTTTTTTCAGATACACATTGAACACTATAAAAACCCTTCGCAGCTCCTTGACCCCAATAAGAGGTCTGGAAAACGCACAGCAAGCAGCAGCAGCAGCAGCAATGACACCTTTTCTGCTCCTGATTCTGGTGGCTCCCTCATTTTCTCTGCCTTTGCCATCTGAGGAGAGGGATAACCGAATTCTTGCAGAGGTAATATCTATTTCTGACATTTATTACCGGTGATCTCAGAAATAAGCCCTCAGAGTCTCAGGGAGCTGCTATCTATGCCTAATCCATAAATTTGTCATACCTGGCCTACAAAGGGCAATGCAATCAGATAACTTACGGCACTTTCAGCAGCGTGGGTGCTTACTTTGGCTCCAAGTAAAAAGAGACTTTGGTTGTATCAAAGTGTACTCAGAATGGATAATGTTTCCCCTTAATTTACAGAGATACCTTCGACGATTCTACGGTCTTCCAGCCGGTTTGCTCGGTGACCGCCACTCGGCAAATTCTTTGCAGACAAAGATCAAGGAGATGCAGAGCTTCTTCAAACTGCAGGTGGGTGGAATACATGATGAAATATGACATTTTAAGAGAAGTTTCCCCCTCCTTGAGAACCTGAAGACCAAACACGCACCTGGGTTTGCTATATCCTTTTGTAAACATGGTGAAAATGTTTGCAGACCTGTTTGCCGTCTTTTGGAGCAATGCATGAAAAGAGAACGCCCAAGGGCGAAGTGTCCTCCGCAGCTATTGAACTTTGTTTCGTCGTCTGAAGGTGACTGGCAATCTGGACACCAACACGGTGGAGGTGATGAAGCTGGCCAGATGTGGCGTCCCAGATGTCGCAGAGTACAACCATTTCCCTCGACACCTGAAATGGAACAATAACAACGTCACCTTCAGGTGTGTTAGTGACACACATGGATATTTTTTGAGCTGATAAAGAGGTTTCTGTTATTTTTATAATGCGATCCAGTATGTGGCATCATTTATTCATTCGCTCTCCTCATCTTCTGCTCTCTGATGTTTCAGGATTGTGAATTATACACCCGATCTCGAAAAATCTGACGTGGACAGAGCTATCCGCAATGCCCTGAATGTTTGGTCCGATGTGACTCCTCTGGTCTTTAAGAAGCTGTACGCTGGCAACGCTGATATTATGATCAACTTTGGAGCAAAAGGTGCAGTAGACCGATACTCTAATAAATACAAGAAGTGCTTAAGTAGGGTTACTTTTATTTTTGCTGTCAGTCTGATCGTGGTTGCTTTGCTGGGTAGAACATGGAGACTACAACCCTTTCGATGGGCCTGATGGACTGCTGGCTCATGCTTATCCACCTGGCAATGGCATTGGAGGAGACACTCACTTCGATGAAGATGAACACTGGTCCAAAGACTCAACTGGTGTGTGTGTAGATGCAGTAGCTGCACTAGCTACTTTTACCACAGGCAGCATCCTGTTTGACTGTCCCTCCTGTCCCCACAGCTTACAACCTGTTTCTGGTGGCGGCCCACGAGTTCGGTCATGCCCTGGGTATGTCCCATTCTTCAGATGCAGGAGCCCTGATGTATCCAGTGTACTCCTACGCCAGAGGTTACCCACTGGCTGAAGATGACATTGAGGGCATTCAAGCTCTTTACGGTGAGGTGCTCATAGTTTGGCGATAGCTGAGCTGCATGATGAAATCAAGAGGGGTTGTCATGATGACATTCCACCAGGATTGGCTTTGCTGAAGTGTGTCATTTAGGTGTGGGGTAAGCTTGGACACCATGTTGAGAATTAACCCTACATCCACAGGTTCAAATCCAAACCCCAGGAAAGTCAAGCCAAAGCCAGACGCCCCAAGCAAGTGTGACCCCATGCTGAGTTTTGATGCGGTGACGGAGCTCAGGGGGGAAACCATCATCTTCAAAGACAGGTGAGCTATTCACCACAGTGCTGCAGGCCATGGGCTCTTCATCGTACCATATATGTGACTTAAATGTATCATATTTCAAGACATATTAGTTGTTTAATTTCTTTGATGTCCTTTAACTGTTGCAATATCACTGAGTTCACCAATGAGTTGTTGTGTCTGGATGATATTGTTTATGTCAGAGCTCCATCTCAGGTTAAAAGAACACATTCACATCCCCCTGCAGATTCTACTGGCGTATCCATCCCCAGATGCCAGAGCCTGAGCAAACGCTGATTAAATCCACATGGCCCTCCATCCCAAATAAGGTGGACGCGGCTTATGAGAATCCTGAGAAAGACGTGGTCTTCATTTTTAGTGGTGAGTTTGTCTTATATCAAAAAACCAAACATTTCTACCATATGTCTGATGATCCCATCTAGCCTTTTACCATCAGATGTCTTGAGTTCTTCATTGTTGGGTTGATTGATGTGCACAGTAACTTAATACTGGCCTGTGTTGTGGCAGGGATCAAAATGTGGGCGATGAATGGATATAATCTGGTGGATGGCTACCCTAAATACATACACAAGCTGGGCCTTCCCAAGTCTGTCAGGAAAATAGACGCTGCTGTGTACATCAGAGACACGAGGAAAACTCTCCTCTTTGCTGAGGAAGACTACTGGAGGTAAAGACAGCTGTAGGCTAAGAGGTTCTATTTGTGAAAAATGGAAATTCGCTCCTCTCATCTTGTTAACCACCATTTGTCCGCTGCAGCTATGATGAAAACACCGGCATCATGGACAGCGGCTACCCGCGAGCCATCGAGACAGATTTCCCCGGGATGGATGATGAGATTGACGCAGCTGCTTATCACTACGGTACTCAGAGTCCTCACACACCTTCAAACTCACGTGTTTGTAAAGTGATACATCAGGGCGGTACTGGCCAGAGCTCTCCACCGCTGATTATTCCTGTATTGCTCCCCTCTGTTTCCCAGGATATCTTTATTTCTTCCATGAACACGTGCAATACGAGTACAGCTACAGCTCCCGGAAGGTCATGCGAATCATGAGGACCAACTCCATCCTCAACTGCTGATCAGCCAACATAGAGCAAACATGGAGGCACGGAACGCTGCAGCACAGTGCAATATCAAAAAACAATGCAAATAGTGAAATAGTAAAACTTTGTGAATGTACTCAGGAACGAAAACCAAAACAATTATTTTAGTGTATAATTTTCTTTGTTGTGATTTTTAGGAGGAATGGTGGTAGTAGTACTAACTGGATGTTTGTTACATTACTTTTAGACATTGAGTGCTGGTGAATTCTTTGTCAAATAGGTATAATAACTTATTTGACCATATAGACATAATTTATTTGTCACAGGCAAGGAGCTGTCAGGTGTGCTGCTTCATTGTTGCACAACCATTACGGCTTTATCAAGCCAGTGGCGTCAGACACTAGATGTTAGTCTGTCAAATGACAACACCCATTGAACAAATGAAGCATTTCATGGATTTTCAGGCTTGTGTTGTCTCAGATATTCTTCATCATGAGAGTAAAACATCTGCAGGATTAATGTATGGTTATTTAATATGCTGAATTTCAGTTCCTTGAATTGAAATGAAGATTCTTTGTGGCCTTTTTTATATCATAGAACTCACGCATGAGAAAACATTTCCATGAAACAACCACGGCAAGTGTCTGACTCATCTGTGGGTTTGTGTTTGTGTGTGTGTGAAACTAACAGACTCATGTGCGCACACACACTACCATACTGCTTATAGTGCCCATTTGGAAAAACACTTGATCCGGCAGACCAGAAGAATTGTTGTTGATGCGTGGGTTTATTCATAATCATCTTATGAGATTTGAAATATTTCCCAGAGATGGAGTCAAATCAGATAATGTACTATTTTGTAAATATCACAATGCTGAGGGACCCCCACACATCTGCTCGGTAATGCACTTGTTAATCTGCAAGCTGGACGAAACTCTGACAGGACTTTTTATAGTCTTGGCTAAAGATACCTCCTCACATTTCTAATCTATTCACTCAGAAAGTGGGACGCTGCAGCACTATGTGATGTCTGCTCAGAGGAGCACCGTGTTTTCTTTACATCTCATGTCAGCAACTCTGCCAACTGCATTCTTGGAATTCTTTTTGTGAGAGCGACCTGTTGCAGTTTCTGAAGAATTTCACTAGATGGCCCTCTATCTAAACTGTGTAGATGCCTGGTGGTGTCAGACTGTCTCTCTGGGCCATGATGGCAGCAGCCGAACTGCAAAGCACACATCTGTAAATGTAGCACATCTTTATCACTTTTTTATGACCATGTTTCCTTGGGGCACGATAGTCCAAGAAAAGACAAAAAATATTGTAAATGGAGATCTCAAACTTCCTGTGATTGTCTCCTGCCTGTAGATGACAGATGGGGAGTAACAACTCGTTCTTCTTTGGTTTAAAAAGAAAATAATGGCACCACGTTAAATGTACACACACACACACACATCATAGCAGACAATGTTGTTAAGTTTATGAAAATGCCAGATGCTTTGTGACATTTACAATGCTGCGTAAAACAAAAGTGGCAGTTTCTTGACTCCAGCCGTGTTGTTTGGCGTGAGCAGCATTCATCCACAGGAACGATCATGTGGATTCAATTACAGTGCAGCAAAGTAGTCAACGCATTTCCGAGGCCTTTGCGCGGCGCTGCGTCACTGTTTCCCAAACCCGGCATGCTCCTCGCTGACGTCGGCTTTGTCATGACAGATGGAGCGTTTTAAAAAGCTCCGGCTCATGAGAACAGCGCATAGCCTCCGCTTTCATTCGGCCTGCACTTACCATCCTCCCAGCTTTTGGAGATGGATGTCAGCTGCGCATTTATCCGCCCCGTGCTGTTCAGACATCAGCTTTTTGCTGCTCACACGTGACGTCTTGGTGTAAACTGCTGTTGAATCACTTGAACCTGAAACTACAAACTTAAAGAATACATGTATATTTGATATAAGGGGGAAGTGTTTTCCTTCTTTTTTTCAGTTGGTAACCCAGAGCTGAGAGGTACAAAGGGCCTGGCTTACTATGCTGAGGGGGGCAAAAAATCCAAAATAAAACCCACAGCCATCAGCGATGTTGTTTCGGACTGAAAAGCTGCGCTTAAACGCGTCATCAAATCCTCATTTGCCTGGTAATGTGAGCCTCAGTTGAAGAATCACGTTCAGAGGAGGACAATCACAGCTCCATCATAAGTTCAAATGTATATGTGAAGGCTAAGATGACGTGTCAAGGTACATCTAGTGCCTATGCCCAGAATGTGACATATCAGGCTTAGTCATTTAAATCACGTCAAACCTTGAGCAAAATCCATCATAGCGAGAGTGCCCGTCTCATTGGTAGGTGAGAGGCATGTTTGCTACTTTTGACACCTAAAGAGCAAGTATGGAAAAGAAGCGGGGGCGGGAAAGTGGGTTTAATTGCCGGAGTTTACATCCAGGTGGATTCAGCAGTAAAGCAGGCTCTGTTTTCACACCTGTATGATCACCTCTTTGTTCTACATCTCTAAAAAATTGCAGCAAGTAGAATGATAAGGTTTTAATCCCAAACTGTTCAGTAATGTGACTGGGTACACGGCGATGGAGCTTTTTAGCCATTATACGCCGTCAATAAAGTAGTTTGCATGTGTTCTCAGCTTTGACCCTCGATTTGTGCATACCTGCCAATTTCGTTCCATTTGGTGCTTTTCAAACAGCCACATCTACAGGGTGTGCCGCAAAACAGCTGACTCAGAGTACGGCAGAACAAACACAATCAAAGCGTTGCTAAGAAAGGTGTTTCAAGTTGATGAAAACAACCATGTTGAAATAGGTGAAGGGCAAGAGGGAGAGGGTGCGGTGGTGGTGGGCGGGGGAGGGCTGGCGAATCCAGAGAAAACCTCGACTTGGCCGATTCCCAATGGCTGTTGATGGAAAACAGACGGTGGGGAGGGCAACAATCTCAGGATGTATCCCCTTTCCTCAGGGAAACTCCCTCCTTTCCACCGCCGCCAGAAGGGGGCTGACGCAACACCGAGCCGAACCAAGCCGAGTTGAGTCGGATTCTTGAGGCAAAGAGCCCAGGATGAGGAGTTTTTCCTCCTAACGGCCCCTTTGAAGCAGCTCATTTTGTCTCTCGCTTGCTTTCCCAGAGGGAATGACTAACACATGCATGAACACATTTTACGGCTCACAGAGGTCAGAGGTCAGAGCCAGTCAGACCATTCCAGTTTTTGTAGCGGTACGCTGCCTAAATCAGTGAGAACCTTTTGACTGTTACTCCCCGGCAATCAACATCTCTCTTGTCTCTCTCTTGTTGAGCGTTTGGTTACTGATAAAACATGAGCTGATTTTCAACAAACTCGACCCCTAAACCCACTGCAATTTTGTTTTTTCAGGTCAAAAAGGGCAAGTTAATGAATTTTTAGATTTTGGACTTTCAGTCGAAGTCATTCCCTAACACAAACTTGGAAAACAGAGTCAATAAACAGTGAGTGTCAAACAGGCGTCACGGAGACATAGTTGGTGTGCAGAGACGAGAAACCTCCACGAACGCTTAACCGCGATGGTTACGGGAGAATATTTATGATGGCGGATTCTGCTTGTCTGCATCAGTGCATCAGGGTCTCCTGTGGTACTCCTCTCCTTCATGCCGGAATGAGGAGCCTTCAAATTCAGATACAACCCAAAGCCACGAACAACGGCGTCATATCAAGCAACCTGCCCCCTGAGGTGTGGTGGGGGAAGTGTGGTAGAGGAAGTGAGGCTGTATGTATTGGTTCCACTACCATTCTCGCCCCAAACCGCCTCGGTGACGCAACTTCTGTTTGTGGTTAATCCCACGTTTTCTTTTCTTTTTTTTCTTCTTCCGCTCAAGATGAGATTGCCACATCACTTGAAGAGACCTCTCCTTCTCTGAGCAGGTCCTGCGTGTGGCAGTGCAAGAGCAGGAAAACCGCATCACGATGTGCAACGTGAGCCTCCGCATCTGTCAGAGCGGCCCCTGTCATACGCATGAGTCACAGCCGTGGACAGCCGGGTGGAAAAATCCAAGTTATTATTGACTGTCTGGCTCGGTCCGATTCACGTGGCCTTCCCTAGAAAACGTCAAAGGGCCAGTGGACGACCAGTGGACGGGGATGATTATTCGTGTCCTGACCCACATTCATTGAGCTGCAGCTAGTGTCCACTTTCCCGCCATTACAGGCAACCTCGACAATCAAGTAACTCCCACAAACCACATACGTGGCATGGAATGAATAAAATGAAAAAGCAAGAATCCATAAATAAACGCCAAGCATAGCCTTACTAATTCCAGCTCATGTGATGAAGACTTTCCCCGCTACAGTTCTTAGAGGAGCATTTAAGCCTCCGCAGCCTGTAACTAACAATGTGAAGCAATCCGCAGACTGTTAACAGCCTCGGTGTCGATGCTCACAGCCTGCGGGCGTTTGGGACACGTTTCATCTATGCGTCATGTCGACTTCTGCACAACCTTTGTAAATTAGCATAATTAAATAATTTTTGGCCTCAGTTGGCCAAAGCCTTGGTTGGGGTTCAGGGGGGACAGACACAAACCCCAATGCAAAATTGAGGGTTGCACCACTGAGTGGCCGTCCTCTGAGATATTTGTGTATTCATTGTCAAAGCAAAGTTGAATTAGCCACCCCGGGGTAGCTGGAGCCTCCCGTGCAACTACACAGCAAGGACGAATCGGGTTTGTTTGATAGTCATTCAAGTACGAACAGGGCGCTCGACAACAAAGACGGTCCCCGCTCCGCCTCTCCCGCCCTAATTACAGCCGTTCAAAGCGCTCCACCGCTTTGAAGTGATTAACGCCTCAGAGTCCAAATACAGCTGAGAGCACCTCTGCTCCCCTCCGTCACCACAGCAGCTGTCTGTTAATAGAGATTAATATCACTCTGATGACAAACTGTTTGTTAAATGCCGGCCAGGAATGAATCCTCCCCTCCCCCCATTTACTACAGCCTCCCCCGTCAATGTGCCCTCTCCATCCCACACATCACCTCCGTACCGGTCCAAGACTTTGGTGACCCATTTTTTTTTCTCCACCTCATTCAGGAAACCTGGATGAAAAAGCCCCAGTGTGTCCGCTTTGCCCTGATTACTTTCCCTCAGTCAGCAGGAGAGAAACAGGCAGCTTGTTTACAGAAGTTATGAGCTTGGCCGGCTTCAACATAAGCCCTGAAATAAAAAGATGGAGACAAGATGCGTCCGTTTGCTCACTCTCTTTTGGAAATGTTACCATTTTTCCAGGGATTGTGCAAGAATATTCCCTCAAAAGTGTCCTCGCATGCTGAGGAGTCTGCCTGCATATCATCTTTTTATGCCAAACAGAGGTGTCACATTTCTTTAAGACCTCTTGTCTCCCTCTGTGTCTCGCTGCGGAAGACGTTTTCATTTTGCCCTTTGCCAAAGCAACAGAGGGGTGTGAGGGTCTGCTGTGAAATATCACACTCTCAGTTTTGAATCAATTGTGTGACGGTGTGTTTTGATGAAAGTCGTCCAACAGTTAGTTGTCTTCGGGTGTGTTGCCCTCAGACGACTGACAACCAGTCTATGTTTCCTATCTCTACGTTTTCATCTCGAAACATAATTATAATCATTGACATTACTGATGGTCCACACAATCTGGGAGGCACTGGGTTTTTACCTTAATGAATACATGGTAGGCACATCTGGAAGATAATGCAGACACAGAAATAATTAGGAGGACCACTGACACGTGAGCCGTCCTCCTTGCCCTCCTCCACAGAGCCTCGTGTACCTTAGATAAAACATACATGCATGTATGTGTCTGTGTCACGCACAGATGCCATGAAAACAGAATCTGCTGTGGGCAAAATGAACCGCGAATACACATGACCTGACCGCCATGGATTAGTTGAGCAATCAGATTAGAATTTTTAAAGTAATTTATTCCCAGATATTTCCTCAGCGACATGTCAAAGGATTAAAGAGAAGGACCACCTATGCTGGGCCCCAAATTCCAAAACGACGCTTAAGACCTTCTTGTGAGCTACAGGATGTGGAAAGAATCAGTTGGACATCTCCCTCCTCTGCTTTATAACCTGATTTGTTGTGCTGTGGTATTCCACACATGACTTTGCGATTCCAGCGGGTAGTGACGGACATTTATCCGGGCAGCTCTGAATACTGCTGGGACACTTCTGATGGACGGTTGGTCGGGCAGGCCTGCGCTTTGCAGGGACGGAGAAATAACGCTGACATCTGGAAGTGCTTTCTGTGAGGGGGTCATCTGCAGAGGGCACTGGGGGCTTTTAGGCATCCTGTCACTCGCTCTCTTTAGAAAAATACACAAGCGATCACAAATCTCTGGCGCACATCAACCCCGTGAGCTTGAGGTTGAAAGACGTAGCGATGCGACACAATGGAATTGAGCAGCACCACTGCAATCTTAAGTTTGCTTATCTGGTATCTGGCATCAGGGACGGAATCTTTTTAAGTCCTCAATCGGTCCATCTGGACTCCTCCACCCCTTCTCTCTAGGGAGGCTGGCACTGTGGAATGCTGCAACCTACCGAGTCATTGTGTCTCCAAAGCTGCTGGAGTGTGACGGCATATGACCACATCAGCACAAACACGTCCCTTTTCCTCTAATAACACTGTCAAACCAGTGCAGCCTGAACTGTCCTCTTGACCTGAGAATACATCTAAAGACCTCTCTTCAGTACATCACCTGGAAAAATAATCACCCTGCTCTTTGAGGGAAATTATTTTCCAATGGATGAAAAATTCACATGGGGTGATCTGAAGCACGGGACGCGCATTGACCCACATTTTCCCCATCTAATGATTGTTGTTTGGTGCAAGGAATCAGGAGGAACATAAACAACAGCGAACACTCAAAAGATGTGAGAGCAAATCTTTATTATACATATGATTGTACTATATGATTTTCATATAAAGTTATTTACAGTAAAGTTGCATAAATATAATCTTCTATACCAAAGACGGGGTCATCAAGTTATTGGCACTTCATTCAGCATAATTTCAAATGATCACCCATCCCATGATCTCCAAACAAAAACATGTGGGTCCCAGACATTTTCTACATATTGCCTTCACTCAAAAACTCTTATCTGCTGTCTACCAAAACACCGCAGGTATGCCAGAGCTGGCTTCCAAAAGACGCCCACAGACAAACACGATGCCCATCAGGGACACCCAGAGAGCGGGTCAGCTGGGGCTCAACCATGGAATTTTTGTAAATCATATAAATATTTGAGATAGCTCTTTGGTCAGATACTTGGAGTCGAGAAAAGATGAGCCAGAAGGTCAAAAAAATCCAGCGAGGCATTCACGTCACCACTGCTGCGGTTGCGTAATGTGACGGACACCGATCCAAGAACGGAGCTGCTGTTAGAGACACAGAGTCCAAATTCAGCTGGAAAGCTGCGTCCCACATGGACACTATACAAAATGTTTCATGTGAGTGGCTCCTCCCTCTCTCCTTTCCACTGTACCCATCAAAACTGAAAGCGGCTGATGAGGTATGCATGGGAACAGTACACTGAGTGCTGAATCGGACAGTACAATATACTGACTGGAGTTTAAAAAGAAACAAGAAGAAACTAACATTGCTATTAGTGCACATTCTGGACGAAGCAAATCTCACATTTGGGTTCCGGTGCAACCAAAGTCAAGTAATGAAATTGTGATTAGACCTCATTAAAAGTCTCGTTTACATTGGTGGTCAGTAGCTTTCCATGCACACTGTCCCATGTCCGCATCCAGGTGGACCTGACAGAATTCATAATAAATGCCACATGTCAGTCTTGTGATACTGCTGGTTGGCTTGTCCGCCATTCATGGTGAGGACTTGTTTCACTGCCATTATCAAAATCTAATCACATTTTTGACATGCAGATAAACACACTGACTACCAACTGTCTTCACATCAATCGAATCAATCATCAGACACATTCAACGTCAAAGCGCAAAACCTTAGTGGTCACAAATTAACCAACCCACCAAGGTGGCCGTAGAGCAATGCACAACACTGAGTTGTGTTGTGGTATTTTGGCAACATGTGGGAGAATAAACAGAAAGGAATGTGAATGGAATATGTGCAAATTATAACTATACCACTGCATTTCTGTGGATTTGGTTATTCAATAGTCCTTGTGTATGTTATATGAAGTTTCACACAATGATCTTTACTGCTGTAAAACAAACTTCCAAGCCAAGCAGAGAGCGAGTTGTACACTTCGTAAAAAAGGTGTACAGTTAGCTTCAGTGCGTGAGAGCTATTTCCACAACTAAGACATTCACCACAGAGCGAACTGGAGAGGTAAGTGGAGGAGAAACTGGTTTGCATATTACTGCGAGCGGAAAGGCACGGCATATTCTGGTGTAAGAATTCTAGGGTGGAGG
The DNA here is from genome assembly GCA_900312935.1 of Carapus acus. Taxonomy (NCBI): domain Eukaryota; kingdom Metazoa; phylum Chordata; class Actinopteri; order Ophidiiformes; family Carapidae; genus Carapus; species Carapus acus. The sequence goes on from OMPJ01009967.1 coordinate 58,516, forward strand.
CGCAGCCTCACAACATCGCGTCCTGCCCATTGCAGTTCAAAACCTCTTCATGTTGGAGTTGCCCCAGCTGTCTGTGGAACTGCCCCTTCTTCTGGGTCCGCCAACAGCGGGCCCCCTGTCCCAATGTAATACGTCTAATGCTGGGCAGGTGGGTCAGCAGGTCTGCGGGCAAGGACGTCACCCCAGACCCAGACAAGTTCAGCTCTAGCAGCGAGGTCAGTCCATTAAAAACAGCGGGGCTGAGTGTCCTCATCCTGGGATTGTGAGACAGGTCCAGAATCTGAAGGCTCTGCAGGCCGCTGAAGCAGCCCGCCTCCACTTCCTCCAATTTACCGAGGTTGCCCAAAGACAGATACACCAGGTCTTTGAGCTGGACAAAGGCTCCCTCTTTGATGGAGGCGATGGGGTTACCATCCAGACTGAGGCTCCTCAGGGGAATTCCTGCCAAATTCGGTACGCTGAGCAGCCGATTGGCTGTCAGATTCAAACTTTGTATGTGAAGCGCTCGGTTATGTGAGGTCCTGGAGACCGACTCCAGCTTGTTGTGGGACAGATCCACGCTGACAGGTTCACCACTAACTTTGGTTGCAAACACGTCTATGTCAAACTCCCGGAAGCCATTATGGCTGAGGTCCACGTCGGTCAGAGGAAGGCCAGAGAAGCACGTGGGAGACAGGCTCTGCAGGGAGTTGTTGCTGAGGTCCAGCGTCTCCAGGTAACGGAGCTTGGACAAGGCATGTGAGCTTATCTGAAATTCAGAGAGGAAGGAAAGGACAGTCTGAGCCATGATATGCATATGACTCAAGGGAATGGAATGATAGAGGGACGAAAGCTTCAAAACCCTGCTGCCGAGTAACTCAAATCACAAATATTTGCAGAGGAGAGCAGTTGCCATGAGAAATCCTGCACCTTTGCTCAATTTGATCTCCTGACTTGTTTAGCTGGAAATAACAGGAGAGGCTTTCTGTCTCACACAAGGTTAGAAATGTCTTGAGATGTTTACATGACTGGAATTTGATGGAGGTCTGTGACTCTGTTATTTTTGCAGGAGATTTCACACTTTAATTCTTTTAATTCTGTTTGTAACATCAAAGAAACAGCAAAAATTAAATTTTTTTGGTGGGTAAGTACTTCATTGATCCATTGACCTTGTGATACAGGAATCTTTTCTAAAAGCTGTCGCCCGAACAGGGACTTGAACCCTGGACCCTCAGATTAAAAGTCTGATGCTCTACCGACTGAGCTATCCGGGCTCTGTTCTTGGCAATAATCAAAATTAGAACAGTCTGACACAGCATGAAAAAGTAATTGTTTGGAAATTTTCTTTATGGAAAAATTTACTATTCTTTACTTTTCGATTCAAGAGCAAACCTTCGCGTGACACCCAATTCGAAGATGACGCCACCAACCTGAGTCATATGGTTGCTGCTGAGGTCCAGGCTCACCAGGGTGGTGTATCCCGGACCAGCTAGCATGGTGTCACTGAGTGGTCCCATGCTGTTGGAGGACAGGTCCAGGTGAGTCGTGTCCAGTGGGATGGGGATGGGCATTGTCGCTCCGGGTCCCAACCCTCGACAGTCCACCTTGGTGAGGCTAAAGCTGTCAAACAATCCATAGCTTTCCACGTCGCAATGGCAACCAGGGTAGCAATTCTTCACCGCACTGCACCCGGCGGCTGCCAGCAGGAACACGCCGAACCACAGGGAGAGCTGAGCCATTATGTTCTGGAGGGAGACAAATTCATTATGTCTTCAACCACGCAACTGGCAGTACTTGGTCACGGAGGGTGTGTCCAATCCTGCAGATTGGACACACCCTCCCGCACATTGGTCATGATGTTCACTTTCACCTCCTTACTCCCACCAACCTGTACAATTTGTATTATGCAACTAATCGCCAAATCTCCTTTGCGGCTTGTTGAAATTCTACCTTCAGCTTTGTGGAAGTACGCTTTCTTTTGAGAAACTTGAATCGCTCCAGTTTTCCTCTTCCTTTGCTTCCCAATGGTTGTGGCCTAATTTCTTTGATGTAAGACTTCGTTTGCACCTACTTAGTTTATGCAATACAATCAGTGGGCCTACGCACGGCCTTGAAAATACGACCGTGATCAAAGCCCCGATATCTGCAACATATAAGAGGTTCACACGTACCAACATGCAAATTTATGAGAGTAAGATATGGGTATGAGGGTGCAAGTTCAAGTTGAACATTAGGATGTCTGCTTAAGAAAAAGTTGTAAAAAGGATGTATACATATGTACTGCTGTCTCAGGAAAAATGTGAAAATCAAACACAACAGTAGATTACAGATGGAGTCTAATCCTGTAGGAGCATTAAAGCTTGAAGAACAACAGTTCAAAAGGAGCAATCTGTCTTGAAACGACAAAGAGTTGCTCCAAGCAATTTTCATTAAAACATAGACATTTCAATCAGGTTTACTCATATAGCTGAAGTAATAGTAGGCTTGTCATACCTGGATTCTGGCGCGTCTCTGTCCTTTCAGAAAACCGTTACAATACCCATGAATAGTGGACAGAGGTTAAGCGTTGCATAACAGCCACCCAAACATGACACGGCACAAAGTCTATCAAAGATAAAGCTCGCACTGAGTGCGCTGGATCACACGCTAACACCCGCAGACACGTCGCGCGCTGCTGGGAGGCGTCTCAAGTTTGGACTGTTTGTGCGTCAGGTATGCACTCTCTCTCGATATGAGGCGCCGGAATAGGAAAATGTATTAGCGGTTGCATCAAATCGCTGCAGAGGTCGTTCACCTTTGCTCATGTAACAGGATGAGGCAGCAATGCGGCACTTGTGGTGCACAAGCTGATTACGATGCCTGAAAAGGCTGAAAAACAAAATGCTGCCGGTTTGTTTCTGTGGGGCGGTCAAATCGGCCCCATGTGCACTTTTGAACTTTATTGTTTCTTGTCCTCTTTCCTCTCCACACTGGGTGGAGAAACAGTTGACTGTCTGGGGATCTCAATTTACTGAGAGTGTGTGTGAGTGAGAGCGAGTGTGTATGTGTGTGTGTTCCCCTCAGTGCCAACTTTTGACCAAACAGGAACGGGTGAGTTTAATGAGTGTCGAATTAAGTCAAGTAAACAAATCCTTCACCCTCTTAGCTGTGTTTCCCGTTGCCCTTCTTCAAAGAATACAAGGTCCAACGGTGGAGAGCAGCAGCACACACGTTTCATAAAACGCGGGCGCACGTGAGAAGCAACACCTACGCACATCGTGTCACCGTCCGGTTTCTCTGGATTGAAATAGATAAATAACGTCATTTCTTTTTGCAATTACTGCATGTTACGGCGTGTACTCTCTTCCCATCCCCTCGGTAAGATCCCTCCTCAGATGCTTCTCACTCCTCAACACCGACGTCTCACCCTGGACAACCTCCAAGTGGTCAAAGTCATTAAACAACCCACCGACCACGTGCTCATTAACTTCGCCCTCAGTCAGCGGCTCATCAGCTGCGTTTGTGTTCGCCTCTCCCCCGCCTCTTCCTCCCCCTTCCATCTGTTAGCAGGGGTGAACTTTTCTTTTTTTTCTTCTTTTTTAAACACCAGGTGTCCCTCTCAGAAAATCGCCAATAAATCTCAGTTAACAGTCAACCGTGGTTGGCGCTGCCTTCAAATCACACGCAGCCTTAACACTGTAATTACCCGACGGCTACGGTGGTTAAGAGCTGTGAACCCCAGGAGTGGACAATTGGCAAAAGCCTGTGAAATCACAGGCGCGACACGTTCTCACTTTCTTTTCACTTTTCGCACGTGGGCTCTGAGAGAGCAGCATTGGGCGCTCCCTGACACCCCTCCACCGTCTTTTAAGCATCAGTGAAGTTCCACCACCCGCTCCAGTGATGAGTTTTTACCGTGGGCCTCTTAGCACGAGATAAAAAGCTAAGCCGTAGCCTTTTTAGAAGACGGAAGTCGCCATAATCACCATCTGACGACGAGTTCCCCTGCGAAAGCCAATCGAGAGGCCGGGATTGTAACATTGACGACGGTAAAACAATTGGCCAGCCATTAGTTACTGCTGGCCAGTAAAACCTCAAAGCCGAGCCATGAGATAGAGACCACAGGCTGCTGCTGTCACGCCAACTACAAAGGAGCGGACACAAAGTGCAGGAGGAGTGATAGGGGAATGCCAAAAGATAAGTTGTGTCGCTCCTTTATTACACTAATTTGCAGATGAGTGTCTGCACGTCAGATGCATTGAGGATTATTTATGTCCATGTTTATTGTTTTGTCTGTTGTGTTGTGGAAATGTGTCCTATCTACAGCAGGCCTGGTGCCACCCCAACCAAATGTAGCAAATGTGCAAACAAACACTACTCTTACTGTGTAAAGCCATGGGGAAAGATAGAACTTATCTCATCCCAGCAGGGGGCGCTTCTTGTACCACAAGGAATCCAAGCACCATGATTTGAGAACCTGCTGCTCGACTAAATTAAACGATCTGAAGTTACAATAACTACCAGTGTCGTTTGTGATACTTTGAGCACATCTACTTTGCAATACAATTTGGCTCTTTTATCAGATGATGGACAACTTTATTCTCTTTTCATATTTGTTTTCCTCCTTTCTCAGTCTTCACGGGCGACAAACTCAGTAAGTATACATAATGCAAACAAATATAGGAGAATCACATCTGTAATGGTGAATGCGGGTTTTTTTTTCTTTGGTGTTGATGTTGTTATTGTTTTTTTGTTTTGGCTTTTTTTTGAATACCGCTCCTGGGGATTTTTTACGGTTTGTGCATCCTTTGTTACTGCCTCCTGCTGCTTCTCCAAAACTGCGATAAATGAGCACAAAAGTGAGCTTCGGGAACCCGCCGCGCTTTGGAAGTTACCGGTAGAGGCGGGCAAACATTCCAGATCAAATTTCCTGCAGCCGTGGCAGCTCAGAGGATTTTCCTGCTCCATCTACGGGCCTGAAGAATTAAAAAAAGCGTAAGGACGCGGCGCTCTGACGGAGGAGCCGCCGGTCACCGAGCGGCGGCCGCGGCTCAGCGCGCGAACACACGCCGAGATGGACGAAGTCGCATCGCCCGAGTTGTTAAAGTTGCTTTTTTTGTTTTAAGTTGCGTCGTGTTTCGGATTAGTTAAGGTCAACATCTAAACAAACGGGTTTAATCGGGACGGTCATCAGAAGAGTAGGTTTGAATGGGGGAAAAAAGAAAAAAAAAAAGGTCGAACCGGATCTGGCCGCACATCACCGCCGGTTTCCAGAGTCCGTTAAGGACTCAAGTCATCTCAAGCACGTACACACACACGTACACACACAGAGAGATACACACATACACGCACACACACACACACCGTTACGTTCACACTCACCTCAGCTGTGCCGAGCTGTGATCCACTCCGCAGGCCATGTTTTACTCCAGTCACACACACACACTGACGTCCTGCTTCTTCAAAAGAAAGACGCGCTGGACTTCCCAGGTCGATCGGTGTGTGATGTGTGGGTGTGTGTGCGGGTGGGCGTTTACACACCAAGCTGTCAGCGGGACTGACACACACTCCGACGCTCCATCACACTCACACACTTCATTTATTAAAGTAAAGTCCATCATGCTGTGAATGAATACGTCTTCCCGGTGTGAAATTTCAAAATAAAAAATTTCCCCGGGGTTTTCCATTCTGGTCGTTGTGGTTACTAGTTAACTTTAAGTGGAGAGATCCCCCCACACACACACACACATAGTATTTTCATTGTGTAGATTGATTGATTGATTGATTGAATAATTGAATGAATGAATGAATGAATGAATGAATGAGTTCTTCTACGAGGGTAAAATATAGTAATGGGTAATATGTAGGTCTCTGTGTGTTTATTTTATAGTTTAGATTTTGAGGAGCTATGCTCGCTGCATCTTGGAAAGCGCCTTAGGATGACCTCTGTTATGATTTGGCACTGGAGATATAAAACTGAATTGAATTGAATTGAATTGAATTAAATTAAATTAAATTGAATTGAATTTAACTGAAGTGGACCAAATGATAGGTAGATTCATCATAAATCTTTACGATCTGTAGTAATTAGAATGTGTGGAGGGCTTGTTGCACAACATCTAAAATAATTTCCAAATCGAGTAAAGAAAGTTGACCTCGGGCGGGAGTCGCCGTGCCGAGTGTATGCTTTTATTTCTGAAAACGGAAATGTAGTATGTCCGCTGTAAGTACTCACAGTCAGCCGATATAACGCGGTTATGCGTGTGCGCGTGTGCGTGCGCCCCCTGGCGGAGATGGCGCAGACCGAGGCCACATGAGAGGACCAGCTGAGCTGTGGCCGCCTTACGCAACCACATGGCGGTTAGTGCGAAGTGTTGGCCGGGCGTCCAATCTAGGGGGAAATGATAAAACGGTGTTAACGGAAACTTTCTGTGTCTGTCCCGCTGGAGCTACCGCAGCAAGTCAAACCCTATGATTCCGACACAATTCAGGAAGCTGTCACTCATAAATACAGGGGAAGGTGCTGGGATTATTGCCCTATATTTACCTACGCAGCCCTTTTGTTCCCGAAAACAATGCAATTGATGAATACTTCATCCCGGGTTATCTCTCCAGCAATGCAGCCTGATCTTAAAACAACAACCCTCTGCAGGGGGGCTGAGCAGCTCTGTGGAGACGTTACGCCCGTTGGATGAGGTCTTTTCCATGTTCTCCTAACACAAAGGTCAACTGAGATGAATTATGATTAACATCTGTTGCAACTCACACAATACTGAGGGGCCCTGCGCTCTCCATCTGCACCCCCTGTCATTGTTTTCCTCATGAGAGCATGACAAAATCAGCGCACACACCCATGCAGTATACACTCGTCTTCAAGTAGAAGTGCAGGGGTTTTGTTCTAATACACACACATTCTAGCCTCAAACCTTGAAATACGTGTTAAAGCTATGTAACATTAAATACTGGTCAGGCATTACTCAACACTGAATGTTATATTAATGAAGTATATGGCAGGACTGCGCAAAACACACCAACAACCTCAGCTCTTTCACCCGTCCCTCTCAACACGTCCTCTGTTAAAACTGTGATAAACTGTCCCCAAAAGTGGATTATTTCCTGAGAAATTGAGCCTTCCTGGCGATTTGCAGTGTTTGCAGTGGCAGAGATCCAGAGTGAACTATGGCCCACTTTGCTCTCCCTCTGGTGAGGTGAACATACCAGCACATCGTGCTGTGAGGCATTTCCTGCTAGATGGCACCAGAGTTAAAGACATCCAACCACATGTTCCTGTATCAGTGAGAGCCTCTATCAGCAGATAAGGGAAAAATAGTTTGCCAGATGAGAATCATCAGAAAAAAATGTACGTCCACACCCAGCATCACGGGATATTACTTAAAAACGGTGACTCTAAGGTGGGATATCTGGTGTGGCACACACACACATCTATCTGACCTATCCACATTTTTGCAAACTTGCATCAGCATAGATTTCATTGACCTGTTGGTTCAGATTTCTTTGTCTTCTTGAAGCAGGAAAATGTGCAAGGATTGCTTGAGCGTTTAGTCTTGCTCAGATTTGAGATTTTGCATGATTTGGGGTGTTTTTATATTTTGTTAAACACAAGTAGGGGCAGCAAATGATGTCCAATATGTAATGTTGAATGTATATTTCATTTTTTTGAAATCAGTCTTTTTTTTCCCCATCTTGTTCGATGCCACAATTGTTATCCTTCATTATCCAATGTATAGGTTAGATATCACAGCATGGGACAGGTCATCTGTTGTTGTTGTTGTTGTCGTCGTTGTTGTTGTTGTGGTGGTGGTGGTGGTTTTTTTCGTGATCAATATTCATGAGCGGCTGGAGGTCAAACCCCTGGAGCGCTGTAATGAGTTCACCGTTTCGCCAGCAAGCGGCGCTGCACGCCAAATTTGCATGCAGATGGCTTTGGAAATGAATAACTAAAATTGAATAGAAAATTGACAAGAATCAAAACTGTGAGGATGTACTTAAGAAACTTCTTTTTCTTATAGAGTATCTGATAGCAATATGTCTCCATCCCCGCCAGAGGCAGTCCTGTGTCCTCTGTCTACTGCGGACATCAATATAATGTGGATTTACAAAAATCTAAGATGATTATTGTTATTGTTATTGTTATTATAATGATGACCATGGTGCCAATATTGACATATTGATATAACAAGAATGACAAATATGTGCTCACATGTCTCCTTTTATGAAATGTCATAAGGAGTAACAGCTCAGATTTTACTCAGAACATCATTTGGAATTCCTGTAATTAATTTCCGCAACAGCTAGCACATTTGAGCTGTACCGAAGTAATTGAAAGTCCATCTGAGTCTGCAGCATGTGATCTTTCAATTTTTAAGATGATGCTCATACTTCACCCAAAATAAAGGATCCAAATATTGTGCCACTTGATTTTTCTACAAACCTCAGGGATTACTGCACAAGATTTATTACTTGGCTTGAGGTTGCCGTTCATCTCATTCAGAAATGTGTACCTTTCCATTGCAAATTAGGTGCGACTGCTCCTCATCTGTGAGGTATTTCCACATTTTTGTCCACATTTGTGTCTATTTGCTTCCATGGGACCCCAGAGCTGAGGACGTTAATGCAATATGTCACTACTCTATATGAATTTCATGGGACCTTGGGGCCTGTTTGAAGGCACAACATGTCCACATGAATTGTTTTGTCCTTGTTCATTTTCCAAATAATTTGTAACATATCACCGATTGCGTTGCGTTCGCTGTTCAGACATTGCGCCCAGTCATCATTTCTGTCCTCTATTCCTGGATGCAGGACAGGAGCGTCAAAGCGTTAGATTTAAGAGGCTCATCGGCTTATGTGGGATATGGGTCACATAAGGTGGAATCACTTTCGCCAGCCAGTCCCCCAGTGCTGATCACCAGCACAGAATGTGCCACGATACTGAAATTTTTTTTTCTATTAAAGGTAGTGCAGGATGAAAGGACAGAGGAGCCAGCGAAATAATTGGGAGAAAAGTGATTTTCCCGCTCTCTTTTTTGCCTGTTCTCCGTGTATACAGCATATTGGCCTTTGTTTTATGACCACTTTTGATACATCACCTTATCAGATCCAGGATTCATCCAGAGTTCAGTAATGGGGACATTGTGCTATCCATATTTGTGACAAACACATTTCTAATATATCACAATCAAATGGCGTTTGGTGATATAAACAGCCAAGCGTCCCGCATGTTGTGGAAACCAAATCCCCCTTTTTTAATTTACTTCCCTGGCTACTGCTTTGTGGAACCTTTTCAAAAAAAGAAAAGAGCCAAAAGGACTGAGTCAAGGAAATGGTAGTTGAGCTCGAGGGAGCTGCAGGGAGAGCCCTTCGTTAACTTTAATTACTCCCACTCCACTGGGATTCGAATTCACTTTGACTGTGGGGGCTGCTGCACCGCTGCCATATTAAATCAATTAAAGCATGGCTCAGCAGCGTCTCCATGGCAGGAATTAAAAGCTGTCTTCATCTTTCTATGATTCGCAGGATAGGACGCAGCCTGCTATCGCCATTTAGTTTGGATCTTTTTTAAAAACCAGCGTGTTAAGTATATTGTATCACTGCACCATTGATTTTACCAGGTGAATTCCAGTTTTCTGGTGCATTGCCAAACACACATCTTGGCTCTCACTGCGCTTGCCTGCCTGATAACAGGGCTTTCAGTGAAGGCTAAGGCCGGTTGTCAATCCTCTTATATTGTGCTCAATGAAAATGGATTAGCATGTAACACCTCCTTTTTCACCCTGGGTCACTTTGGAGAGACATTGATTTAAATGGCCTTTACCCGATGCCAGTCTTTGGATTGAGATAACATGATAATATTTTCCCAAAGAAGATTTCTTTGAGACGTTTTGGTCCTTTGAAATGCGTCCTTTTTAAACTATCTCTCATAAGATACATGTGGAACGAGGCATCCTGAGGAATAAACGTGGGTTTCCGGCGTGTTGTCTTTCACGCAAGCTATTGGTGGAGGTGTAGGGGAGGCTTCAGAGGAGCTGACTGCGGGACGTAAGTAGCTCTCCAGGGTGCTTAAGTTGTCTCCAAACGCGACAGACGCCAAGCTCTGCATGTCACGTTCAACCCTCATCTAAACAAATGACTGAGCTGCGGCTACGCCCGAGCAACACAGAGACACCACGGGGTCACTAGCTACGGTCCTGCTATGGTTAGGTGACAACACAGACCATAACAAGAAAACGGGCCCAGAACGGACAGCTGGACTCCCTGTCCTCACATCAAGATGAGAGAATTGGTAAGCGATTAGTTTATTTACACTGAGACCTCATTTTGCTCGGAAAATGAGAGATTCTCAGGGACATTTACCTTTTTGCAGGTGTGGGAAGAGTGATCAATAATGCGATGGTGAGAGGAGTTTCACTCTGAAAGGACAATGCAACATTCTCCCCCACATTTAAGAGGGGCGCTGTGTGATGCCAATCAACTATTTGTACCCATAATTAAGAGCAGACAGGCTTTTACAGCTCTTCCGCTCCACAACATTTTACTATGGGTATTCCTTGGAGTACTGACACTCCCTTGTTGTGTCCGCTGTCTCATATTCAAAGTGGGGGTCCTCGGGCCATGGAACTGCGACCCCATTTACTACAAAACGCAACCCTCTGCTGCTGCCAGACTGGCAGTGAGCAGGATTAACAGTGACCCCGGCCTGGACCTGGGCCTGGATATAGATTTCACCATCCTCCAGGAGTCATGTGAGACCTCCAAAGCACTCAGCACTTTTATCTACTCCGAGAAGACAGCAGATGCATTTGTTGGCCCTGCTAACCCTGGCTACTGCAACGCAGCCTCCTTGCTGGCTAAGAATTGGGGCAAGGCTCTCTTCTCCTACGGATGCGTCAGCTACGAACTGGACGGCATCAGATACCCAACTTTCACAAGGACGGTACCATCGCCCGTCACAGTGTTGTACACTGTGCTGAAACAGTTCAGGTGGGCCAGTGTTGCAGTGGTCTCCTCCAATGAGGATATATGGATGGATACCGCGAGTAAACTCTCCAATTCTCTGAGGAATAAGGGCCTGATTGTCGTCCTGGTTACGGCTATGGGCATCAGTGACACAGAGGTGGAGGCGACACTGAGAAGGATACAAGCTGCAGGGGAGGTAAAAGGTGAGTCAACACAGAGGACAGCGTGAGTGAACCAAAAAGTGGAGTCAAGAGAGTGTATTGGAGCATGAACAGTAGGAAAACATGTTTCCCTGAACAATGACATTATTCCTTTGTTGTTTATGACAAAAAACCCATGAAAACATCAAAATGAAGGAGATATAAAGTAAACATAAACTTCTTTTTATCCTTAATGCTGGTGGGTGGACCAGAACAAGTAGAATCATTGTTCAGATACGTACATAAAATCTGACACGGACCCTTAACTGTAACTTAAGTCAAAATACACTTATTAACGTGAGCCAAAACAAGCTAAGTCACTTCAGTTAGACAGATTATTCTCTTTCTAAAACGGGGAACAAAACAATACAAAGATACAAGTTCTCCAGGTGGACAGGAAAGCTTGAAAGTTGTAACAAATGATCAGTCTCTCCTTTTATTTACAAGTGAGATGCTCAAAATATACATGACAAACAACAACCTCACTTTTGTGCAGGCTCTTGTTTGTGAGATTCACTCCCTCACCACCGTAACCATTTCCCTGCTTTTGTCCCAGTAATCATCATGTGTATGCACTCCGTCCTGCGTGGAGGGGAGCAGCAGGCTGCTTTTCTTCTCAAAGCACAAGAGATGGGCCTAACCAGGGGCCAGTATGTTCTGGTGCCCTATGACACCCTCCTGTACAGCCTGCCCTACACCAACACCTCCTACTTCCCCCTGCAAAACAGCAGCCGGCTGAGGCAGGCCTACGATGCCGTGCTCACCATCACCGTCGCCTCGGATCCTTTGTCCTTCAGCCAGGCTTTCACCATGGCTAAGGCAACTGGGGAGCTGACGTTAGCTGTGCAGCCAGAGCAGGTAAACTGTTAACGTGTCGTGCAATCCACTGTAATAATGTCCCATGTCAATTCCACATCCAGACAGGGGGATGCTACTGTGAAATCAGTATGTGCCAGTGGGTGTTTTGTTGTGGTGGACATATAGCTGTTAAGTATAGCTGTTTGAAATATTGATCTGCTTTTGAATCAAAATGTAAAGGGGTATCACAGAATGAGGCCATATATAATGCATAGAAGTATTCTTGAAGGAAGTATCCAAAAAAAGAAGAGGATTCATACAACCCATCATATTCATATGTCTTCATCTGATTAGAAAGGTTCTGCAATAACAACCTTCACCTTGCAGGTCAACCCACTGTTCGGAACCATTTATAACAGCTTATACCTGCTGGCAAAATCCATTGACAGCGTCAGGAGAGCGAAAATGGTTATTTCAGCTTCAAACTTGGCCTCCTTTACGAGAAATACCACCTTCACTGGATTTAACCAGGACGTTGTGGTGGATTCTGATGGGAATGTTGTGACAAACTACATTATCCTGGATTCTGACAACACTGGCGGGCAGCTTTACCAAACTCATCTGGTGGATCTTACATCTGGAACACTTCGTTTTGCCGGGAGATCTATTAATTTTCCGGGAGGATCTCCTCCGTCCTCTGACTCCAGGTGCTGGTTTGACAGGAATGCAGTCTGCACTGGAGGTAAAGGGACGCAACTGTGAATGGAGGAAAGCCTCTGGTTGTGATTGCTCTTTGTTTCCCCGTGGCCATGTTCTGCACACAGTTTGTTTGACTCAATTTCTCCCTCACTTGCACTTTGTTCCCAGGTGTTGAGGTCACCTATATCATAGTGGTGTTTGCTGTCATCCTCGTTCTGGCTGTAGCAGGGCTCGCTATAGGATTTTACATAAGGTACAACCAGTTTTTAAGATTTTTTGTTCACTCTGACAAGGGCTTTCTGAATCTCTCACCTACAATGTGACCTAATGTGTGTCACAGATAACTTATTTACAAAGTTGTTGAACATGGCTGTGAAACTCAGTATTATCGAAGCTGTTTCTACAATTGCTTGAATTGCTTGAAACTGAATTATTGCATTATATGCAGACATCAATATCTGTCCTGTGAATGATCTCTGAGAGTTTCAGGCTTGGTTGAAATGGTTTCCTTTCTCAACTGAACTACAATGTAATTTGCAGGAGGCGACTGCACCAAATCCAGCTGGTCAAGGGTCCCAATCGGATCCTCCTGACATTAGAGGATCTTACCTTTATCAATCCTCAGCTTAGCAAAAAGGTAAAACGTCACATTGATAACGCTGCTCCGGTCTTGAATCACACTCTATGCACCTGAAATGTGATTTGATTGCTGCAGACAGATACAATAATCTATATCTTGGAATAATCAATGTGTATTTGTCTCCAAAGCCCAGGCCTGGTGATGACTGTGTCTGTACAATGTGACTGTCAAACCTTTATCCATTGTATGTTATTCCACAGAAAATCACTTTAGAGGACCTAAATGAGTCAAAGAGCGCTATTGAGGAGAAATCTGGCGACTGCTCGCACTCCATGAACAGCATGCACACCGCCACCCACGAAACCACAAACGTTGCTGTGTATGAGGTGCGTTGTGACTAACTAAACAAAATTGTGCAACTGTGACTCAAGGTCATTTTCAGAAAGGTGTGATTTCTGCACTCTAAACACAATGCGTGTTTCCTCCAGGGTGACTGGGTGTGGCTGAAGAAATTTGAAATTGGGCAATTCAAGGAGGTGAAGCCGAGCTCCACAAAGGTTTTCACAAAGGTAGGGCAACATGTCTGCGTAAATCAATATCAAAGCTGGATGAAGGGTTCTTGCCTTTTGCGAAGTCATGAGTTTTAACCTTGTAAGGAACCTTATGACAAACATCTAACTTCATTTATCGGGTCTACTCCAGATGAAGGACCTGCGAAATGAGAATGTGAATCCCTTCCTCGGCTTCTTCATCGAGTGCCCCATGTTTGCGGTGGTGACAGAGTATTGCTCCCGGGGCAGCCTGCAGGACCTGCTGAAGAATGATGATGTTAAATTGGACTGGATGTTCAAGTCGTCACTGCTCCTCGATCTCATCAAGGTTGGCGCGAGTACCCTCAACAAGTCACATTGTTTCATCTCATGTGTTTCCCTGTATGAGAAAAGTAATGAACCAATTGTTCTTTCCAGGGTGTGAAATATCTCCACCATAAAGACTTTGCCCATGGCAGACTGAACTCTCGGAATTGTGTTGTAGATGGGCGGTTTGTCCTCAAGATTACTGATTATGGCTTTAATGAGCTTCTGGAATCTCAGAAAGCTCCTCCAGAAAAACGACCACCAGAAGGTGACACACTCAGCCAAGTTCTTTGAATTAGAGACCCTGCTGTGAGAGGGAGTGCATTATTGTTGTATGTCACATGAAGGTCATGTAAAAAAAGTGAATGTAATTGATTCATAAAGACACTCCTGCTGACAGTGCAGGGACAGAGCCTGTACCGTGGAATGATAACACAATTTGTGATTATTTTTATGGACTTATTATACCATTCACTGCGATCATAGCTGATGGTGATGGTGTTGTTCTTCTTCCTTGTTCTCATTTCAGATCTATTTTGGACAGCTCCAGAGTTTCTGAGGGAGATGCCAATCCCACGCAAAGGCACATTTAAGGGAGATGTGTACAGCTTTGCCATCATTCTTCAGGAAGTGGTGGTTCGAGGCCTACCGTATTGCATGCTGGGCTTGCAACCCGAGGGTGTGTATGACAAATCATACCCTGTGTCCTCTGCCTTTGCACTAACTTCCCCCCCTTCTCTTCATGAAATTATGTCTATGCGTGTCTGTACCCGCAATGAACTAAGTACCAGTTATGGCTGACATGAATCTGATTGGACATCTCATCAAATATTCTGTTTCTGGTGCTCAGAGATCATCCGGAAGGTCAAGAAGCCTCCGCCCATGTGCCGGCCCACTGTGGCCCCAGACCAAGCCCCACTGGAGTGTATCCAGCTGATGAAGCAGTGCTGGGGGGAACTGCCCGATCGCAGGCCTACGTTTGATGAGATCTTTGATAGGGTAACAAAATCTGGATGGAGCAACATTTCTGATTTTAGTGGTCATGCTGTGTTGCACAGTTGATTTTTATAACATCGATAGAGCCAAAAATTAAGATACATATTTCAAACATACAGTATAAAGTTTTTTTTTCCTTTTTCATATTTGATGATGTGATTTAAAATGTGGGATGCACACATTTATTTTATTTTATTTTATTTTATTTTATTTTATTTTATTTTATTTTATTTTATTTTATTTTATTTTATTTTATTTTATTTTATTTTATTTTATTTTATTTTATTTTATTTTATTTTATTTCATTTTAACAC
>OMPJ01009967.1:73914-109258 GCA_900312935.1 Carapus acus
ATTTTAACACCGACACCGTATTCTGTGCAGGAAGTGGATAAACTAACTTGTGTGTAAAACTACATAAACAGATATCACTCATTTGTCTCTATATAGTTCAAACTCATCAACAAAGGTAAGAAGACAAACATTATTGACTCTATGCTGAGGATGCTGGAGCAGTACAGCTCCAACCTGGAGGACCTCATCAGGGAGAGAACAGAGGAGCTGGAGGTGGAAAAACAGAGGACAGAGAAACTGCTGTCGGAGATGTTGCCCCCGTGAGTGTGCCCGCACGCACACACACACACACACACACACACACACACACACACACACACATACGCACACACAATCAGGCACTCGCATGTACACACATTATTATTGTTGTTTCCTGCGATGCAGTGGAACAAAACAGTCATGAGCCCCTTTCAGACCAGCAACCTCAACAGGGCTTGAGAGCAACATTAAGCTTTGTTTGGTGATAGAAAGCTCTGTTGATGTTTTTGGCATGGATTTGATACTTTCATTTGATCTTTAATGTGTGATTCTGAATGATTCTCCCTTCGCTCTGTCATGTTCTATGTCATCTGTGCTGCAGCTCTGTTGCAGAGGCTCTGAAAACAGGAGCCACAGTAGAGCCGGAATATTTTGACCAGGTCACCATCTACTTTAGCGACATTGTGGGCTTCACCACCATCTCTTCACTCAGCGATCCTATCGAGGTGGTTGACCTTCTCAATGACCTCTACACTCTGTTTGATGCTGTGCTCAGCAACCACGATGTTTACAAGGTCAGACCTTGTTTTTGCTGTTCATAAGCTGAAGCGTCATTATTTCATTTGATTTTTTTGAAGACTTTTTGATTGGCATAAAAAGAATTAAAACAAAAAAAAGCACATATGGACGAACATGTATTCCGATTTTGTTCAGGTGGAGACTATTGGAGATGCTTACATGGTAGCATCTGGTCTGCCAAAACGAAACGGCAACAAGCACGCCGCAGAGATCGCCAACATGTCCCTGAACATCCTTAGTGCAGTGGGAACCTTTAAGATGCGACATATGCCAGACGTACCAGTTAGGATACGCATAGGAATGCACTCAGGTGAGCTAATCACACTGTGCATACATACTGTGTGAGCAGACGAATAAGAATATCGACAAACTAAACCTCTGCCACACTCTGTTGTCTCTATTCTGTTTGCTACATTAATTTTTCCACTCGTGTCAGATATGCATTGCAACAGCGACTGTCTAAAACAGTCAAATCATTTCTCATTTCACAAACCTGCAATTCATATAAGATGAATTGGACAATATTTTTCGCCACTACCTTGATGTTGCTGTCAACTGCCCCAACATCATTACATGTTTGTGCCGTGTGCCGTGTGCGTGGTGTGTTTGTGTGTGTGTGTGTGTGTTGCCAGGGCCCTGTGTTGCTGGGGTGGTGGGTCTGACTATGCCTCGGTACTGCCTTTTTGGAGACACCGTTAACACTGCCTCTCGTATGGAATCCACTGGATTGCGTAAGTATTTTCACCACAAATTACTCCAGAACTTGGCAAACGATTTGGATTTAATCTATTATATTTCCTCTCCTCTCCTCTCCTCTCCTCTCCTCTCTTCTCCTCTCCTCTCTTCTCCTCTCTTTTACTTTTACTTTTACTCCTCTCCTTTACTTTTACTTTTACTCCTCTCCTCTCCTCCTCCCTCCTCTCCAGCTTATAGAATTCATGTTAACATAAACACTGTGAATATCCTCAATTCTCTCAATGAAGGGTACAAAATAGAAGTCAGGGGGAAGACAGAGCTGAAGGTACGTTGATGAAAACCAGTGTGATACCATGACAAATAATGGGGACAACACTTTAACACACTGTGTGAATGAAAAAGACTGAAAATAAATAAATGTCTTACACCGAATGATCTCTCCAGGGCAAAGGTATTGAAGAAACATACTGGCTGACAGGGAAAGCAAACTTTTCAAAGCCTTTACCAAAGCCACCAGAAGTCAAACCAGGGTACGTACATGTGCTGTTATCAGTTTTCTTCCCCCAATAATTAACTCGAAACGCTGTGTACTATTTCATGCACCATGTACCATGTACCTATGTGGTGTTTTCAGCATGAAGTCATGTCAACGTGAAATCACCGTTTTCACCTTGTAAAACTGAAACTATGATGCGATTCCCTTTCATGTATTACACGAACCCCGTTACTTCAGGGAAGATAATCACGGGCTGAGCGCTGACGACATAGCCGCATACAAGCGGAAGAAAGCTGAGAAAAAGGCACGAGCGTCTTAGTAAAACAGGAGGTAGTGTCCTGCATGTCAGCTGGTGTGGTGGTGGAACTGTGATGTTGTGACCAGTGCTTCTGTCCTTCTTCGTTTCTATGTGTGCTCTTTTACTTAGACCCTTCCCTACACTCACACATTTGATGGTCATTGACTGATTTCTGATCGGTATCTGGCCTCCTAGTAAATCACTTTATATTATCACCCTATGTCTACTTCTCACGCAGGCTCAGAAGAGCTGTCAGCGTCTCTTCATTGATTTCACCTTTGCCAACACATTTTTCATGATTTGCTGTGTCTGTTTGTCGTGCCGTGAGGTTTTTGAGGGGGAGGGCGACGATAAATCAAAGTGCACAGTTGATAAATCTGAAATACTCTATTTGTCTTCATCAGCGACAACTGGCAGGAGATGGTGACAGAGGAGATTAAGGCCCTTTTCCAAAAGCGGCAAGTGAAAAAGCAAAACATCTGAGCAAGAGGAAGAGAGGGAGGCAAGGGGGAGAGGATGAGGATGAGGACCAGGACATTTTCACACAGAGATCTAGGAGATGCAGCCGGAGGACCGACGACCATACGCCAACTTCTCCCGGTGGCTTACGCAGAGTTGTTTAATAGGATTGGTTGTCAGCTGGCTAATCTGCCTGCAGCCTGCACAGCAGAACTCAGCACTGCTAATGTAATGAGGACCTGCAAACAGAATGTGCTCCACTCCGTCCCTCCTCTCAGCACTCACTGGCCACTGAGTGGTCACTTATACCGCACAAACAGAGCTTCACCCACTGGAGGGAGAGAGGAACACACCTTTTTTCATTTCTTTTTTTCTTTTTAAATAATTTGCTGCTTCTTTTCTGTTTTGCCTACTGTAGATTACAATGAAATGTCCCAGTGCGGACAGAGGGCAGGTCGGGCACACACGTAGGTATATATCACAGTACTATACCAGAGCTGCAGGTAACGGCTGCTGTTGTACGTTATCACCAGGAAAGATGCGACACGCATATTTCCACTGCACAAAGGGCAGGAGGTTAGAGTTGTACACACACGTTTTGTTCCTAAGGACATCGCGGGACATTTGACAATTTCTCAACAATTTTTGATGTTGTTTGCAATAAGATGATGTATCATGTGGTTCGGTAAAATTCGAACTCCGCTATACAGGTCTTCCACAAACTATGCATCCAGTTGTGCGGGAGATGGAGGGGCTCAATTTCAACACCTGTTTATGATAAACTGTCTAATTTTCAAACTATACAAAAATTCTCCCCAGACATTTTGCAGTGGATGATTGCAAATATGCACACATATTTTAGAAATCTTTGCAAGAACACATAAATCAGACTGATTCAATAGTTTGAGTATTGTTTGTTGTCTGAAGGATGATGTGATGAACATGAGGATATTTTTACACTGGATATTATGTTATGATCAATAATGATATCATTTAATATTTTAGAGTTACTTCTTTATGCAAGCCACAGACATGAACATTATATAATAAATTCTCTTGACTGATGGTATTATTGTTTCTATGTTGTTGCTCAGGTGCAAAATACAGAGAGTGAATGTACGTGAATAACATGTAATTTGATAATCAACACCACCGGCACTAGCGAGGACCAATCAAATCGGACTTTGCCTCGGTCTCAGATTTGTAATCTTTGCAACCAGAGGGTGGCGCCATTGCAATGACCTGGAAAAGCAGTGAACCGATGAGATTTACTTAACCCCGATTGCTTTCTTTGCCCTAAGCCTGGGTGGAAAAACATAGACCAGCAGATTTCATTGTTAGGAATTAGAAGTTTGTCTTCACAATCACCATTAGGTCCCTGCCCTCCGTCCTGCACTCCATCTTTTCTCTATTTCCCTTCTGGGATCCATTGCTCAGTGGGAGATTTATGGGATGACAGTCCATAGCAGTGGAGGGTTTTTTTAGTGTGGAGGTTGGAACACTCTATGACACCTTTTTCACCTCAAGCCATCTGGAATGATTGTTATCTTATTTCTTTTCAAACCTTCACTCTGCACATTCCACTGCATTCCACCCACAGTGAGAAATTATCTTTGCGAGATGCTCCTCATATCAGATAGATTCAGAAAGACTAGACGACGCAGATAGATTTTTTCGCTTTACTTTTATTGAAAACACGAACACTGAATTGTCAGAGCATTCCAACGGTTTCATTGTGGAGAATTCCTGCGTCAACAACGGCAACGACGACTGTGTGGCACTGTTGGCTTGTGAAGATATAGTTCAGCAACAGACTAGCTTAAGGCTGCAAAGTGAGTGTGGAGGAACAAATCAGTGCAGACTGGAGGGCGAGAAAAGAAGCTGCTGGGTGAGGAAGACATCAGTGTGAAATATGTGGCTTTTTCATCTTTTTTCTTTAAACGTTAAAGATAATGCAAGAGAGCAATTTGAAGAACCAATACAACAATTGCAGATAAATAGGGTGTTTGGAGGTGATCATACTTAACATAAGCATGCTGTCTGTTGTGCCAACTGCCATTAGTTTCAAAGTATTTCAGACCGAGAGACAAACTGGAAAAAAAAACACTCAATCTAAAGAAGCTGTTCAAAACCCCCAACAGTGACTTGGTGGATGCGATTGGATGTTTTGTCTACAAATCATATGTTGGATTGTGCTCCTGAGGTAACAGTTAAAAAACAAAACACATTTCCTGTCTCGATTTGCCCTGAAAAAGAGCAGACTGCAGCTCTCAGCAATATCAAAGCTCATCCCGCATCTTCTCCCCTCTTGGCCGCACCACTCTTCCAATGTACAGGATGGAGTTGGTCTTGTTGTCCTTCACCAGGAATATGAAGGGGTGGTCCACGTAGAACAGCTTTGGGTTTCTCAGCTTATCGGTGCCAAATATGCTGGTGTCGTAAGGGTTGCCATCCACGTCGATCTCCAAAGCGGAAGCGTGGAACATGTCGGCGAGGTAGAGCTCCTTCTTCCCGGAGATGTTGGACAGGTCAGCCTTGGTTTTGTCCACAGCCTCTGTTAGGCCAAGGTCGGCAAGATGTTTCTGAAAGGGAGGGAAATAGAGTAGAAAGAGGTCTCAACACACGAGCTTGATTTGTTTGGTAACTTGATGTTTTCCCAACCGGAGAGCTTCCCTCACCTGAAGGTTGTGGCTCACTTCCAGGCTGATTTTGGGGAGTGAGATGGCTACGGCCTTGTTCTCCATCTTGCTGAGCCAGGTGTCCACCTGCGAGCGGGTCAGCATTTTCTCCAAGCGGTTCAGAGGCTCCATTTGATAGGGCATGATGAAGATCATGGAGGCCTGCTTCTGGCCCAGAGGCATGTTCAGCACCAAGATATTGTTCTCTTTGTCCTCATAAAAGTCATATAAACCTGCAGCATGTGGACATACAGGTGAGGTGTGAGCGCTGATATTTGAATGTCGGAAAGCAAGCGACAGAATATTAGATTATTCAGAAAGAGACCTGTGCGGTGCATCATGGGAAGTCCGATTGTGAATGAACGGGTGACCAGGAAGCTGCGCTTGTCGACCATTTTATCGTGAAACTTCTCGTCCCAGTGAGCTGTGGATAAACAATGAAAAACTCAGCCGAGACGCTCTCCCCATCGCAGTAAATATCTCTTTTGCTGGATATGAGTGACATGCGAGTGTTTTCGTCTTGCACTCACGCTTGAAGAACATGGCATTGACGATCATGGCTCCATCTGCGTTTTGCACGTCTTTGGTGACCTCGGGCAGCTTGCCGTTGGTGGACTTGGCGGCCCACTCGTTGATGGAGGTCACGGCGCTCCTCTTGTCTCTGAAGTTTATCTTTGAGTGGTCGTAGTTGTAGTGCTTCTTGCTGTTCTTCACAAAGTCATCAACAAAGGAGACGGAGCTCGGGCCGTACAGACGGTTGCTGATCTTCCAGGTCGTGTTCCGAGTTGTGGCATCGCTCACCTGCGTGTTTGGAGTTTATATTACATCTAGAGCTGGTGGTTTCCTGTCTTTAAACCACAATGGAAGATTTAAGATATTTGAATTGAAAATGTGGCATGTTTACCTCAGACAGCAGCTCTGACAGGCCTGCGTGGAGATGCTCGTCCTTCAGTTTGTCAGCGCTGAGGACGGTCTTGACCTGGGAAGCTGTTGCGGCTTTGCCACCGAGAGCCACGATCCCCAGAGAAGATGCCAGGACCAGAGGAGAGATCATGATGTTCTCTGCATCTTTCTCCCTTGCCATCTTGTGATACAGGCTGAATCCAAATCACACAAATTTCACAGTTACTTCCAACATTTCCCTTTGAAAAAGTGAGGCTGACTGCAACAAATACGTGAATAAAAGTAAGGAGACAACCGGCTTCAGACCTGAAGGCCAGGTTTGCACTGTTATCAGCCAGTGTTGTGGCATGGCTGCTCAGCTTCTTGTCCTCTGCAGAGGCCGTGATGGCAAGCAGGCACAGAGTCACAAAGTTTGTCACCCACATCCTGTCGGTCTGAACGAGCAGCTGCAACAGCCTAGAGGAAGAGGAGAAGGACGGATTAATTGCAAATTGAATGTTGAGTTTAGATATGCATTGTCAGAGCGACATCTTGTTGGAATCAGTGTGTGAAAACTGTGAAGTACTCTGAACTGCAATAACTGGTTAAGGAGTAAAATGTTGAGGTTGCGTGGGGAAGAGAACATAAGCTGGTTTGAACGTTCGGCTGGACCCGCACACTGCAGGAATGCCTGCAGCCCTCTGGCAGACATATTGGTCGCCACGTCAGCAGTTGCATCAACCGGTCCTCAGCTCCTGCTACTCCTCCTCCTACTCCCAGAGTCCTGCTCTGTGCTGACACGTCGCTGAAACATGATATCCAGACCCTCGTTGCACCAGCACTGATACACTTTGGTTGAGAGAGTTCGATGATGCGAAGGTATTTATGGATGGGAATAGATTTAGCTGTGAAATAGAGGAATGAGGTTTATAAACAGATTCCTCCAGCAATGGGTGCGTGTCAACAGGCTTTATCCCGGCCACCCATCGATTTATCTGTCAGAGGGCCATATTCGGGGACTCCTGCTGCCCCTAACTCACTGAATCTCAAAACTCATTTGTTTCTTTCATTGATTAACAGAGGAGTGTAGATTGTGTATCAGTACATTTGTGACACTACAGCAATGACTTTGCATCAAGTTTGGATACCTTGAGAAGTTTTGAGGTCTGCGATTTTCATTCTGAAAGACAAGAGGAGTATGCAGTAATCTCCACAGAGCATGCAGTGAGACATTATTCAGGCTCTGATGGAGACATCCTCTTTTTCAGCCTTTCATTTTTCAATCTTCCCATCTTTTAGCATACTGTAGAGCCGCCATGATAGTTCAGCATGCATTCACAGGCACAAACTTTTATCTGGCATGATTTGTGTGGGTTTCATCCTGCAGCTATGCCTAATTTCTACGACAACAGATATGAAGCCCTGTTTACTCAAACTGTGATGAAATAAAGCGGTCGGTAAAAACCAACTGTGATTTAAGCCCCTTTCTTCAATTTGAGTAACAGCCATAAAGCTCAAAACGCAGTACCAGAACTCTTAATTCTGTAAAGTTACCATTCTCATCGATTTTATTACAAAGAAAGCGCATTTTTCTGCGAGCTGGCTGGTTGATCTAAACATGGTGATGCTCGAAAAGCTGCACTGTGACTTTAAAGCATAAATACAAAGCTGCTCCCGTACACTCTGTTCATCTTTATATTGTGATACTTACCTGGCACAGACGAGCTGAGTTTCTCTTTACCGTTGTGTCCTGTGAAGACTATGTCTGTGGAGCTCCGTTGGCTGCCTATATACCCTGGGAGAGAATGTTCTAGAAGAGGGCCTGGGACATTCAAATGGGCTGTTTCCTCTGGAATTTGAGAGGAGGGACATCCCCCCGTTTCTCGTAGGCTGGTCTGAGAGAGGGGCTGGGTGGAACGCCCTCCACTGCTTCACGCTCAGGGCAGGAAAAAAGTCCTTCAAGCCACAGTCTGTGGTCATGGAGGGAAGTCTGATTGTGGGTCAGTTGTGACTCCACTGTCTCTGGGTCATTGTGCAGTTTTCTGATTCACTCTCAAATCCTTTTTGCATCATCTTGATCATCCAGAGAATTAGTTCATAATTGGAATTGATTCTGCATCTGAGAAAATTTCAACAGCTCTCATCTTGGGTGCATATGTGTCTTTGAGTCGACATTCCAGTTGCATTATAAGGTCATCAGATACAGATGCGGTGCTCAAGAAGTGGTTGACGATGTGGTCGAACATTTTCCACGACCTTATCAAACACATAGGGAATAATCTGGGAAATGGATTTTGTCGACGCTTGTAGCAATGGCGACTGCCCGGCGGAGGTCGGAGAAGCTCAGTGTTCCATCCCCCACACTGCCACGTCTCTCCCAGCTCAGCTGCTGATTGTAGGGTGGCTCTACAATCGCGGGGGTTGTTGGGCGTTGTTGGGGAAAAATCTGAGCCACTGACTTGCAGGAGTGCCTGCAAGGAGGTGGGGGAGGGGGTGGGGGCATGAACAGACACTTTGTTTGAACTTTCAAACCCTTTGGCTCATTACAATAAAGACAATTCCTCCCAGTTGGGTGCAGGACAATAAGGAAGTAGCTAGCTAGGTGGGTAGATAGTTAGGTAGGTAGGTGGGTAGGTAGGTAGGTAGGTAGGCACTTTATTGATTCATTGATCTAGTACATTTATAGTATAAACAACAGTAAATATAATCTAACTAGACTTCACATATGAATGTTATTAATTTTCAAAGGACGGTTCTGTATTTTGGTGCCTCACGGGGCATTTTCCATCGTGCCTGAGCAAGTTTTGTCTATCATCCTAATTCGTTGTTCCTCCCCACTCATTTTATATATTTTTTTACCCCTGAGACAGACAAGTGTTTCTGCCTCACTTATCATGTCCACAGTGGCTCATTTCGCCATATAAAGACATGACACGAAATGGTGCGCTCATATTGTAAACAAAGGTTTTCCGTCAACATTACACTTTCAGTATCCCGAAGCTGCAATACACTTTACTGCCATTGATTTTTCTGAATGATTTTTTGAATGTCTGAGTAGGAAGACTAGTGCAGCTACAGAGACTGAAGCATGCTATAAGGCCCGAGATCTGTCCACCTGAAACTGTCCTGACATGCCCCTAATTTAGTAGATGGCTCTGGGGGTGTGGCAGGGCCATTGGGGGGGATTACAACCATCTAAATGACACATTTTAATCAACCAACAGCTGCGTTATAATGAATGAAAACTGTTTTCATTGAGACTGATGGAGATTTCATATCTCTTGCTCAGACATGTTGAGACAAGGGGGAAAGATGAACTCCTACTTTTTGAAATACAGTGGCAGGCCCTTCCCTTGCTGCTCTCCTATCCCTGCGCCACACCCTCCCTTGTCCCCTCTTTCCCCTGGGGACTGTTTGCCATTCCTGAAAAAATGCAGAAGCAACAACATACAATGAAATTCCACAACATGGCCGGGCGAGAGGGCAACTCCTGAGCCAGACAAGTCTGGTCAAATTTCCTGGTGCATGTGACGTCCACAGATGTCTTGCTATGGGCTAAAACACAGATGAGCACTGCAAGGGGGCAGAGAAGTTTAAATCCCAGAGAGAAATGGGACATAATCTGATGTCTTGCACACATTCTGGAGATCCACAAACAATTGCATATTACATGTTGAGTAAAAACGAATCCAATTTCATCTACATGAACTGCCTGTGTTCACAAAAGTCCTACAAGAAATAGAGGTGGGTGGGGAAAATCTGATGCAAAGGTTGCAGTAGCTTGCAGTACAGCTGCTGCATTCAACATCTGGCCAATGTTACATCATCCTAAGTTTTCTGTTGTGCTGCATCAAGTGAACTTTATTCCAAGTCTTCATTTCTGTGTATCAAATTAACCACGGCGGCAGATTTGTGGATGACTGATCTGACTGTCTGATGGTTCATCATTGTTTTTTAAAGAAATTGAGAGAACAATTTAGCAATATAGTTTGAATGATTTTGTTTCTTTGTCATTTTTTTCACCTTGACAGAGTCTTTGAAAGTGAGTCCCAATCGGTTCTCTGTTGTGTTGCTTAGCAGTTGAGGTTGCTAAAGGATCATTTGGGCTTTTATGGGAGGTGAATAAACACAGGGGGTTGCTCTCGTGCCCACCATCTGTGTTAGCTCAGGCTTTTGGTGGACTTTTGCTTCTGTTTAGGGCTGTGCTGCCCTTTCCGTTTTATCTCTGCCAGATGATTCAATCTCCATATGGATCACCGTGTTGTATGAGATGAGAATCAGCTGGGACAATTGTTTATAAATTTCTAGCAAACCTCATGCTTTTTAGATAAAAAATGTTACCAACGGTTAAGCAGAAGTAAATTCTTTGATGGGAACGTTTATCACAACAAATCCAGATGAAGCCATTTACTGTTGACACGGGACAGCTGCTGGAGTGACATTACATTGTGAGATGCGGCAATCTTAATCTATGGACTTCACCCCTCGGGACACGTGGACGCAGGACCAACCTACGAATTTGTGGTAGTCACAATTCAACCACTAGATGGCGTACAAAGTAACCAAATGAGAAAACAGACAAACATGATGGTTATTCTTTTTGCAGGCAACTATTCAACATGAGGAAAGACAGGTCTATTCGAGTGATAGAATTACATGTTATCACCTCTCATAGAAAACAAAACACAACAAAACACGACTGATACCAAATTTTGAAAATTAACAACAGCAAAACAAAATGAGGTTGTGGCTTGTCACAATTCTCACCAAAGTATTCCAAACACAGTGCGTCCTGGCATCACTGAAATCCTGTTTGTTCCCGTCTCAATCTTGCTCTTTAGCTTTCCACCATCAGTCAGAGTCACCACCCACCGAGGAGATCCCTTCCAGCTGTGAGACTCTTCCTGGTGGAGGACGGGTGGCATTTGACAGGGCTAGAGTTCAGAGCAAAGCAACCGCAGCAGCAGCAGCTGGGCCTGCTGACAAATGCCAACCTGTGGAGAGAGGAACGGGCAGGCGCGGGTCAGGGGCATCAAACGGGGATATGTCACAGGAAATCAGCTCCAGAGGAGCACTTCCCTCGCCTCCTCTCTCCCGGGGAGACCAATGGAGAGAGGAGAGGAGAGGAGAGACGGTGTGTGTGTGTGTGTGTGTGTGTGTGTGTGTGTGTGTGTGTGTGTGTGTGTGTGTGTGTGTGTGTGTGTGTGTGTGTGAGAGAGAGAGAGAGAGACATTCTAAGGCAGCAGAAAACAATGTCATCATATTTTAGATTATATTATTAGCACATAACTTGATGGAGATCATTAGATGTAATGTTGATGTAACATTTGGCAGGATAACACACACACAGGCACACAGGGGGGAGGAGTAGGTGGGAGTGATGGAGAAAGAGAATAAAAGAAAGAAAGAAAACTCTCATAACAGCAGCCGCAGCATCACTGTGCTGTTTCCTTGGTGATTGGTCTTCGACATGTGCGACTTTCAATCATCATCCTTCCTCCCGTTGAAGGCAAACAGTGCTCAGTTAAATCAAACTTACTGAAAGACGCCCACGCTGCTCTGATTGATTTCTGCACTGCTAACATGATCACGTTAATCTGCCTTTCAGAAACCCTGTGTGTTCCCACAAAGACCATAGATTGCAAAACACGGCACATTCTCATTCAACAACATATCAACCTGCTGACCAGATCTTACCACACACTGATATTTTACCTAATTGGTGCTGCGTCTCTATCACCAGTCTTTGTCTGCGCGTTAAAAAGAATGGTGGGATAGTGTGTGTGTGTGTGCGTGTGTGTGCGTGTGTGTGCGTGTGTGTGTGTGTGTGTGTGTGTGTGTGCGTGTGCGCGCACCATGGTAAGATGTAATTGAATCAGTTCCTGGAGTCATCTGGTATTCGTCAATGTTATTAGGCCCCAACATGGAAAACTTGTATACAGTACAAGTCAGTTCCTTAGTTGATTTAGAGCTTCACGTGAGAATACCTCTTACATATGCAACAGATTTATCTTGACCGTGTTTGTGCTTGAAAAACAGCATTCTATAATGTAATTTGGGTATCTTTTTCATTTATTGATTTATTTTATGCTTGTACCAACAGACAATGGCATATAGTGCGCTGAAAATTGCAAAAGAATATTTGCGGAAAATGAACTTATACTCACAAAACCAAGAAAACATGGAGTACATTAACTGAAATGAGCTGATGAATTGCCAATTCCAATGATTGGGAATGGTTGTTGTATGTTTATGTCTCGTCGGAATTTCTTTAAACTGTCAACACAGATCAGAAGAATCAGCATTTACCTCTGCAAATATCAATTTTATCAGTTGAGTATGATATGTGTAATTTTAAACACAGAATATGGTTTAAAACAAAAAATGTATAAACAAAGGATGTTGTGTAAATCGTTTAAAAATGCGCACGGCATATTAACCGTGAAGCGTTATTTCCCATGCGCCCTGAATGCGTGCTGGTAGTAAAGTCAGCTAGGAGACGCCCTCTCACTGTACCGTGATAAAGAGCCACGCTCCGCCCACTGCCTGCGGACCGCATTCAATCATTGTCCCGGTTTAGTCGACAAGCTTGGCCGCTTGAAAACAGGCAACGTCGGGGACGCGAACTCAACACGAGCCGGGACGTCCAACTTAAACAAAGGACATTTGCTCGGAGCCCGGTTTCTACCTTAACCGGCCAATGAACTTTCCTCCTTGCTTTCTGCATCAACTTCAGCGCTGTCAGCATTTATTGACCTCCCATCTCTGCCGTTTACACACTTGGAAAGGGGAATCTTTAAGAAAAAGACACGAAGGACGTAAGAACCAACAAACAACGATTGAAAAACTCTGTTTCAGCCTAAGAAGCTTCTGAAAGAGCGGTGAAGGAACGTAAAAGTGGTCGCAGACCCCCGGACAGGTGAGTGATTATCATTTGCCGCGTCAATGTGAGTCAGCGTCCCGATATGTGAGCTAAAACTGATATTTCTGCACAAAGAGTCAGGGAAAAAATTACAAGTACCCAGAAAAATGTGAGTGAGGGCGTTGAACATTGAGAGTAGTTGTTTACAAGGTTCCATTCCGTTCCCAGGAATACGATTTGTCGCAGCTTTTTCTCCCATGGGAATGTTTTCTCTCCGAATCTCCGTGTTTTTTTTTTGTTTGTTTGTTTGTTTTGTTTTTCCTCCCCTTTTTTTACGTTGTGGCGGTTTGATTGATTCATTGTAAATCCTCGTGTCAGGGGGGCTGTTATCTTACCCTGGTTTTCTCTCTGGAGGACCGACAAACACTTTGACACACCCATGATGTGGCCCATATCGGGGTAGGCTTACACCGTGCAGGGTCTCTCGCACACCTGGTTTACTCCTCCAACACAATACATATTTCACCCAGATAACACAACGTTATCCAGAGTAGAGGTGTAAGGAAAGCTGACATATGCAAACAGTTGTGTTTGTTTATCTTCAGATCTCACGCCACTGCTCTTGCATAAATCATGAAAGAGGTAGATTATGTTTTGGTTGAGGTGGCTTGCTGTTTGTTTGTCTGTGGCATTTAAATGCCCTGATGGTTTTGTTGTGTCGAGACTTTTTGCCCTGGTCATTTTCAAGCAACGTTTCACAGCTATAATAAAACATTTAGACATCACCTCCTCTCATGTGAATAACCCACACTAAGGAACGTGGCACACTGAAATTTTTATTTTTATTTTGAGAATGAAAAATGTGTTTGTGCCCATCCAGGCAGTAAGTGCTCTAGATGCACACAGTGCCTGTTTCATTATTAAATGAACACATTCTTATAGTTGAACCTCAACCTCTAACTGAATATCCTGTATTTAGGATTTTTATTAGAATAAATACTGCATAACGACAAAACTGTACTGTCCTCATCAAAAGATATTTTCCACTTAGTCACTGGTGCCATGGGGGACAAGGGACATACTGTAGGGGTCACTCTGCTTTATAAAAACTGCTACTTAATGGCGCTGTAACACAGTGTGTTTAAAAAAATATATATTTTTCCCTTGTTATGCATGGAAAGTGGGGATATGTTTTTCCTTCAGGCTGCTGTTATTATGATAATACTTTCAGGTCATGACTTTCACTGTGGCACATGCAAAAATTAAAAGCACCCTGGCTCTCAAAATTCTCCAGTTTCAGCTGAGAGACTCTGAAAATGATATAGAAAATGCAATGACACTTTGAGGTTGGCTGGTAAAAATAGCTGGTATCGTAATCCCTGCAGATCAACATGGTTGAGGTTTTAGGATAGTCCCCCTCTTGAATGTATGGCTATACATGCTGGTTTCAAACCTTCTCGGCTTTCCATTTCATTGAATTGCAGATGCCTTGCCTTTAGACATCTCAATCTGAGGTTGCTATTGACTATGTGTGTCTACCACCGTGATATGCCCTTCTGCACCACTCTGTATATTCACAGCAGCTTATAACTGCTGGTGGGATTGCATGAACATTCCTAAAAGATCATCGCACACCCTGGCCAAGTATTGTCAGTCTTAACAAATTGCTCAAAGTAACGGCCATAAATTTGAAGTGTCCTCTTTTTAGAAATCGCTTGACGCCAGAGGGAATCACCTCAGATGATTGATCTGGAAACATTTGATGCAATAATGAATTAAGAAGATGGATTTTGAATCAAAATGTGAATCAACGTGGCTCAGCTCTGCTTCCAGTACATTATACAGCCCTACTTTCCACAAGTCATATATCACACCTCTGTTACTTGGTATGGCCGCTCCAATTTTCCATTGTGCCAACACATTCCTTTTTGAACAGCTAATTGGACAGTGATGAAGCACCAACACTAGCGAAATTGATGCCGTGGAGAGTGATGTTATATGGGCCAGTACTGGAGTGACATCAGGGTGGAACATGTGTAAGGAGAAAAATATATCATAAATCAGAAGAGATTTACAAAGGCTACATAACAGGTCCTTCATTCATCACAGACACATGCTTATGTGTACACAGTAAATCTGCATGCTTAAATTTCCACTGTCCCATACACACACAAAATCAAGAAGCGATTCATCTTTCCTTCTCCTATGATGTGTCATCATGACATCCACCTTTTCAAGCAGAAACCAACCCACCAAGATGAAACATATTTCAGATTAGACAATTGGACTATTTTTCTTTAAACACATTGTTAAGAAATTGCATTGAATCAAATCAATTGAAACCTCTATTGTAAAATAAACCTCTCTGATGAAGAAAGTCAGTTTCCATACATTATCTGCACCACATTGTGGACTTTTGTCGCAAGTTCAGCGGGTTTCACGTTGCAATAGAGGTATTGCCCCTGTTACTGTCACATGCTTGACAAGGGTGTTGGCTGATGATATCGAGGAAAAAAAACAAACACAAACCTGCTGATGGTGCCGCGTGAAAGAATGTTCAGATGTCCACTGGTGATTTGGTTTGTGCTAACCAGTGGTCCAAGAATGTAAAGGTAAATTGTGGCATGACTAACGTTCCTGTCATTGCTGATCAGCAAGAAACTGCATTTTCAGTCAACGCTTTTTTAATAGTTTTTACAAGTGCATTGCCTCTTTCTTGCCAAAGTATCAATGGCATGGTCTGGGTATCATTTGGGTCTCAACCATTGAGACCAAATGGTTGTTCTGTGAAATAGCTGCTGTAGTGTTTACAACAGTACCACAAAAGCATGATGAACCCTGTTCAGGTGAAGCTGTCTATCAAATATGCATTTTAGATCGTCAAATGCCAATTACTGCTCGTCAAATGCCGATTACTGCTCATCAGATTTTCCAAGTCATAAAAATGAGCAGCTTCTGTTGTGTACGTCCCTTCAGAAAGCTTTACGACATTGTCGACACTCAGGCAGAATGGTGCTCATATGTAGGAAAGAAGGGGTGGTGTGAATTCCATAGGTAAGTGAAAGTTTCCTCAACCATGTACTCATCGGCAATACATTGAGATGCAATGCCGAAATAAAGAGAGGCAGATATACATAACTTTTCTTTGGTGTTCAATAATCTCAGTATCAACTGGGATTCACAGTATGGGCTTCTAACATTTCGTATTTGTGAGAACGTTTGAGGTACCTGTTTTCAATGTTTCCCCATTTGCAACTTGAGCTCTCTTCAAGGCACCAATTTCAGACACACAGGGAGGTGCACAGATATGTGAAAGCCGCCATTCTCCATTGAAGCTGTAACAAGTCCCCCCACATTTTCTAAGTTTGGTTTCCCCCTTCGTAATTTTCCCTTCTCAAAAGACACGAGGCTCATCTCTAATGCCGGGAAGAAATGTAGACAGACAATTCAAAACTTCCAGTTTTATTTGATACTTTTTTAAATCTGTGGACAAGCGTACCTCTGCATTTTGCCTATCTACACAGTCTCTCTGTCTTTCCTCCTCTCGCTACCTCTCTTTTTCTCCCTCTTTCTCTGAGAGGCACACCCTGGTGGCACCTGCTTGTCTGGCGCTCTCTCCCCCACCCGGCAGAGGACAGAACTCTGTGTGATGTCAACACACGCAGATGGTGGTGAAGAGTCTTTTTGCTCATGTACAGATGGAAGCTTGATAAAAGTACCACTGCATATATTATTTTGTCATCTCTTGACCATAAAACGAAAACGTTGACATGGCTTTTAGGGATCCCAGGCACCAGTGGTCCGTTTGCTGTTGTTGTGCAACAATGGTTCTCCCTCCCTGCTTGCCATAACCGTTGTCAGCTACTGTATTTGCTCTCAAGGCCCCCTTGCCTGTGTGAGACTAACCCAGCGTTACTTTCTCTCAACCCTGACAAGATTGTTGACCTTGATGAGGCAAACTTGCTCAATGGTTTTTCCTGAGAATATTTTGCCAAAAGAACTGTGAAATATGACAGAATGTATCTCAAGGTATTCCTTCGATTTCACCAATAACACACGCATTGGAAAAGTGTTTGCTGAGACAGTCGTTGGACGGCTGCTTTCAAGGACTCCCCAGTAGCAGTTAGGAGGGGCACGTCAGTGTTCTTGTCCAGAGTTGCCGTCACGCTGCTCTTCGTCCTCGACAAATACCGTGTTTCTTGGAAGCTGATGGTGCTTGGTGGCAAGTGGATCTACAGACCCCATTTACCGCACAGTGCCATGTGAATGTTAAGCCCCTGTCAGGTACAAGCTGTACCAGTAAGAGTTCCGTTGTTCGCATTTCAGCAGCGGAAAGCTTCACTCCTCATATCACTGATAAAGTTGAGCCATGAGTTCCCACGCTTCCTCTCACAAGGCATGCTTTGGGGGTTCATGGCCAGCCGCACCAAGCTGGTTGTCGCACTGAAGTGGCAAAGTATCTAAACTCCCCCTCTGACTTTTCCTTTGGGAAACCGTTTGTTAATGGTTATACCTGTTGAGATTTTCTACAGTATACTCTAAACCCAAATCCAGGGACTGGCATACTCAAGACATGCGACTAATGGCAATCTCATCTAGTATTTTTTGGGGTAATTGTTGGAAGAAGGGAAGCCAGAGTGACTTTTCAGCACCATGCCCAGTAAATTCCTTTCAATTCAGACCACTATTGCCGTACTTTCATACAAGGCATGCGGAATCACAGCCTGAACCACTGATGAAACACACTTTGCAATCTCACATACTCAGTCCCCAGCATTACAAAAACAGCAAAAATAGCAAGAGTTTTAGACAACTCATGGATAAAATATGCAACAGATAAAATGACTGGATGAGAGCCATTTTTTCTTTGCTGCATGTATCACTGTCTACCATTGTACCCTCCAACCTATGACTTGCCTCTCACTTAAAATTCCTGGATCAATAAATCATCGAGGCGCCTACCCTACCACCATCATTTGCTACATCAGTTTACATCTCAGAGAGCAGCTTTTAGCAAATCTGAGATCCATGACTGCAGTCCCATTGCTCCTCCCACTCAAGGCTAGAAAATAATTTTTCACTGCCCGAGTCTGTATATTAATCTCTGCTTGCCATGCAGTCGCCAGCCAACATACATATATCTCTGTCAAAACTAGATGAATAGGAAAGCACCATAAGGTACATCACTGAACCTATTTTCACCCCTGTTAATCTTTAATCATGAAAATTAGTGGGCGTGTTCTATTGACGTTTTTTTTTTTTCCTGTTTAGAAAATAGATGAATAAATTTGAATGGTGTTTCCCCTTCCCCACAGAAAATTGCAAACCATAATAGACTTTGATTACATTCATTTTGGATTATCTCTGACCCAGAATTCTTGACGTAGTTGTTGGCTTTTATTAGCAAATCCCTCAGCATGCGGAGATGTGCGCATGTGCTGTCCTTTAGCTTCAGGTTTTGCGTCTGCTGCATGCTCACTGAATAGACTGATATTGCTTTTGAGCTGAGACCAAAAGAGGCTAACATCATATTTCCTTTTCCTCCCTGGCCTATGCGTGAGGTGTAATGTCTTCGCAATAGTTCTATTACATTGTATCTTGCATTGCCTGGAGAATACCAGTTAATTGTCTTATCTCCTCATTATCGAAAAGTAATTTACATGAATATCAAATCAGCAAATCTAAATTGAATGAGAGGAGCAAGATGTCATCCTGTGTGGTGTTTCACACCATTCTTTGTTGTGATATTAAATTGTTAAACCTAGATATGTTAAATTCTCAACATTTAAATTGCAACCCAATATTTGAGTGGGATTAAATGGGTGGGTGTGGCTGTTTCTGAGCCATTCCCACAACAATGTCATGAAAGAAGAACTGAATAAAGGTCAGCCAGTAGCATTTCAACTAGGATGCTGATGCGTGCAGTTGTGGGTGTGCCTTTTGTGTGTAAAGTGAATATGATGTGGGTGTAACATTTCATGGTCGGCAAACAGGCACAGAGTAATAATAGTAGTAGTAACAATGACCCTCAGAGAATGTGCCATATGCAACCTTTGCCATTAAAAGGACACCTCAGGTGATCTTGTGTGGCTTGAAGTATTTATGATGACATGTGAAATACATTTAATGTGTCCCTTCAAATATTGTCATCTCTGTTCATCCCTCATTTGGACTGTTTGTCAATGATATTCCTAATAAAATTTTTTTTTTGATTTGCCTATTTATGATTAAATCACAAACAACAGTCTTCTCAGCTGCCTGTAGAAAAGCAAGTAAAGCTGGAATAATGGTGTCCCTGGTGTGTTGTTTTGTTTTTTCTCTTTCTGCCGCCATTACCGGCATACATTTGCATTTTGTTTCTTGTGGAACATTTGGAATGTGTAGGTGGAGTACCGATCAATTCAGGCAGTAAAACTGTGCATGTTTTTAAGTGTTTGTTTATTGACCACAAATGTTTACTCGTGAAGCATCTGTCATTTTGCTGCAGCCCTGTTTTCAGAGCGTTCCCAATATCTGATCATTTAATGTGCCCGAAATCTTAAATTATTGGACTACAGCCATCTTCATTGAAATCAGAGTCAGAAAAACATTTTTCCCCCTGAAGGACCGTCAAATTCAACTGCCAGATATATGTTGGCATTATGTATATTGTGCATGATAATACAAATGATAGTGTTTAAGTTGAGGGCAGCGCAGTAGGAGGCACGAATCTACAGTAGTAATGGAATGGTCCTGATGAGGTTTGCTTCACTGCTGAGGTAAAATTTCCTCCTCATAAGCATATAATATAACCGTTGTGAGGTGACTAATAAAGTTAAAATGGAAAATAATGACTCTGAAAAGCTGAAAAGCTATAGTGTCTCAGAAAGGCCGTTTAAGAAGTGCTATTTTTCTTAATTTGTCATATTTTCACAGCAGATTTTGTGAGGAATATGGTCAACATCTGTGTTTTATTGGTAGTTTATACTTGTGTAGTTACTCCAGGACTGAAATACCAAGCCTCTAGAGATGTATCCAAGTTGGTATGATTTTTCACGAGTTGGTATGAGTCTTGATACTATAATAATTGTCCAAATGGACTGTACAATTTACCTTGCAAATGTTGACAGAAACCTTAAATGTTGAAATTAAATCTGGATATAAAATGTGCGTAAAATGCCAACTACATACGAAAGATTTAGTGGTTGTTCATTATTTTCTTGCAATTCTACGCTATAATGATTATTGGTACTATATTTGTTTTTACCTCTACCAAAGTACTCTAGTTTTAACTGTTGACGTGGTTCTCTCTTCGGTGAGGCAGGTAAGGCAGTGCAAGTAGAGCAGTCAAAGTCTTTTGGTTTCAGATGATGGGTGAATGTGCCGTCTGTTGGTTCTCTATTTCTTGACTTGATATTTCTGAAGACAAATGGGAACTGAATCATTTGGCCTCTTAAGTCTCTCACATCACGGTAGTGAGAGAAATTCCTTTTAGGTGTGAATGCTGATCCGGCTTTAATAGCACTTGTGTTGGGACTACTCCACTTCTTGTTATACTTGCTTTGTCACCCATGTGTCACTAATCAACTCCCTCACAGGAATCGTTGCTGCCACTCTGTGATGCCAAGTTTCTATGGTGCTTTGTCAACTTTGTGTCCATGGCACTTCTCCTTGAATGATCTGAATCATTCAGTCATAAAATTGGATCAGGCCTCGGCACAAAAGGCCACGAATCAGAATGTTCTGTCACAAGTGTTCTGTGAGAATGTTAAGCAGAGACCTTAGGACCTATGGTGCATTTATTTTATGATCAGAACTATACATAAAAGGACTGGGTTATCACACAATGTCTCAATTTCGAGAGGAGTGAAGTGGAACGTCAACATAAAGTGAACTGGAGGCCTGGAGAAGCTTATTCTCAAAAAAAGGCCAGTAAAATGCATCAATATGTGATTTTTGACCCCTGAAATATTCCTGATGTGGTGTGACGTTCGGGCAGAAGAAGTGTCTCCGAGGGAATGCTCACTCCCGATTGTTGTTTTAATGCAGTTTTTGTCCTCAAATTTGTGAAATGAAAAGTTTTAAATCAGATGAGGATACAAGTACAGTCTGCTGTACAAGTTTTCAGGACTTGGACCCAGAAGAGCAAAATTAAATACTGCAAGAGAACAATGCCTTTTTAGTGAACTTTGACTGCCTGACCTCTCCCCCGCACTTTACCTGGTCTGACCATCACCCTGCTTAGCGCTTGGAAAGTGCTGAAGCACTTCCTCCTCTGCAGCCTGTTTTTCCTCACTGTGCGTTTCGATTGAAGGAAGTGGAGCAGGAAAAAAAGATGACAAGTCATTTTCGGGTCTTTTTCACGTTGTACTTACTCCTCTAAGGAGACTTTCAGTGTGTGTTATATGTTAGAAAATACAGTTACAGTAGTCTTTTTTTGTTAATATCAGTATGGCACAAGGAAACCCGAAATCTTAACACAAATTACAAATGTTGATTGTTTTCACTAGGTATGCTGGTATAAACAGTGTTGTGTGCTGATATGTGTATGATGGATTCAATGGTTGGCAGGCAGAAGTAATAATAGCAGTTATTAAGTATATCACTTATAGATATACTACATTTTATCGTGTTAATTTTAAGGGCACTGAAGGACACAAGGTATAAGTGTTAAGAGGCTTGCCATGCAAAATATTTCAGCATGCACAGTGCTTACTGCAGTCTCGTTTGCACTGTGCATTTTATTTACTCTTGTTTCCAGTATTTCAGATTCTGTAACACATGTCTGACAGTGGTCAGAGTTTTTACTTGCTTAGCAATTTGGTGTATTATGGCATTAGGTTACCATTACTGAGGAAGTATCAGATTTTATTGACATTGCCTTTGCACGGGTGTGTCTGCTACTTGTGAATCATTGTAAATTAGCCAATTTCTTAGCATTATTACATTAGTGGACATGTTTCAGACCACATATTGAAGCTGGAATTGATCAGCAGCACTTTCATTCTGCTTTTAGTGGCCGGTTTCGTCTGTGATTGTCAACTTCGGGTAAAAATATCTATCAAGGTGGTTGTTTGATTGCTGTAGTTTTCTATGTATTTGTAATCACAGGGATGCCGCATGGGTCTGAGTCAAGGGTTGTGGGAGGTGGACGAGCTGCATCATGAACCTCACTAACCACTTTGGTCTGACAGCATGTAGGCATTGCCGTGAGCACAGGTTCAACCACTATAATTTGTTAACATGTGACAACATGACAGTGCTGAAAGTAGCTGTTATTCTGTCTTGATGAATACACCATTCGGGCTTTGCCCCTTGAAACGATGGATTCTCTGGCTCTTCTCTGCAGGCTTGGCCTGCATGCCCAGGCACATATTTACTCTGTTGATCGCCGAATGAGTCACATTGTTTCTAGTAGGTTGCAATACAAATTAGTATAGTGATGCGCAGCGTGACAGTAGCTTAGGGCCGATCAGACATCGTCATTTACAATCGAAGCAGCATCAGTCTTAATGCATTGCAATCTCTAATGATGCAGTTTTATTTTCAGTTGTTTGTGGCTCTTTTCTCTTTTGTTTTTTGTTTTTTTTTCTCATTTGAACGTTGTTCAATTTCTCTGGAAGGACTCCACTGACATTAATTATTCAGAGGTGCTCCTCATGTTAATCCTGTAGTGTCTGAGGGTCTGATTTGCCATGTCCATCATCTTCATCATCATGAGATATTTAGATTTATCTTGAATTTGCAACAATCTAGGAACAACAGAGCCCGGATTTTTTTTCAGGCTCTGTTGTTCCTGTTGTCATTACCTCAAATAATATGGTAACTAATTAGCGTGGAAATATGTATCTTGTTTTGCAAAATGCCGGGATGTATTTAGGAATGCAGCACTGCTCCCTGCCTGTCAAAGGCCTTTGGGATCTTGCTGTGCTGGGTAAGGTTCTTGATACCCGGGGGTCTGACCCGCCCATATCGGAGCAGCTCAACTGATCACAGGGAAAGCATCCACTGAAGATGCTAATGAGCAGCTGCCAGGAGCCTAAAATGGGCTGATTACAGCGGCAAGACTGTTACCACACACAATTCCTGTAAACGTCAGCTTCCACTTTGTTTTGGTTCATATTACCAGATTGTAAGGTAGTTGAAAGGTAACCAATCATGTGTGAGTTTATATTCAGTTAAATCTTTGATAGCTGTCTGTGCTTGGATAACACCAATGTGCCTCTTCAACACTCCCTGTTGAGCTGAGATGTAGGTTTTGCTGTGGCAGGATAACGGGCTGCATCCTTGGAGAATAACTAAAAGTCCTGACAGGGCGTCTTGTGACACAGAGGGATGTGAGATGTAGTATAGAATTGGCGACCTGGATTTCTGAATATCTGAATGATGTATGATTCCTCTGCACTTCAGTACCTATTGGTATCTTTTCTTTCCAGGTTCCCTTGCTGGCTGTGGGATGTTACAGCTCTGGAAGCTGGCTGAGGAGTGAGTGAAGGAGCATGGTGAAACACCAACCTCTGCAAGTCTACGAGCGCCAGCTGTGCTTGTCATGTATCACTGGGATTTATGGTTGCCGCTGGAAACGTTACCAGCGTTCCCATGATGACACGACCAAGGTGAGAGAAAATTAAAATCAAACTTTCTGAATAAGTACAAAAAATTTGAGGGTTTATCAGAGGTCATCCCTCAGAGCAGCTGGGTAATATTATAATATCATTTGCACCTTGGTCAGTAATATGCATCTTAAATGTTGAGCCAAATGCTGATACTCACTTGACGACACATCGCAAGTAACACTGCAAAGTTTTCGTTTATTTTTGTTGAGTTCCTCTATCGAGTATCTCAGTCCCAAGCCACATGGCCAGATATAAATCTCCCAAAAATGTTTTATTTATGACATAGTTCTAAGGTTATGTTATGCAGAATGGATTGCAGTCGCTCAGCACCATTTTCAGCATAGTCGGCACAAGATGAAAGTTTCCAGGACTGCAGGAAATTTCAGGATTTTTTTTTCCTTTTTTTTCTTTTTGAATGATATATTAAGGACTTCAAACAATGTCAGTTATCTGAAATGGAATTTATATTTTGCAAACGCTGTATCGCCACTACTATTGTACACAGTAACTATACATATTAAAGTGAAATCACAGGATGTTGATAATTTCAGCCAAATATCTACAAAAATATGCGAACATGCCAGATGACCTCTCACATCAATGTAGAATTTATCCAATAATGTTAAATGCGCAAATGTTAAAGTTAAGGCCCATTTCCATTTACTCCATGTCAACCATTTAATGTAGTTGTGGCCTGAAACTAGACTCCGCCATTTCAACATTATAAGCAATTTACACCATCTGTGTGTCTGAATGTGTGCTCTCTTGCCTTCTGCACTGCCTCTCAGGAAATGACCTAGTTATCCAGCTCTCCATGTACAGTATTTTCACCCTAGTGTTTTTATTCTCGTGCTGCTGCCCAATGTCATTGGTCGCTTCTGATCTTCATCATAACATTTTTGATACACTAGCAGAATAGATGGCACCCTACTACTCCTCTTGCCTTCATGATTTGTTGTGTTATTTGCTGCGCAATTCCTACCCTACGACTAACATACAGTCGGTAGCACTCCGATTAATTAAATGAAAATCATTTAAAGATCACGTTTGTCGTCAGACTGTGACAGCATTGATAGCATGATCTAGATTTGTACCTCATTATTGGAATATATTGTCAATGAAATGACTGAAAAATACAATGCGCTATATGTACGCAGTAGTTTGCTGATCAAATTAATTTAATTGAATCGCGCAGATATGCCTAATAATGTCCTTTCTACATACAAGCTTCACGACTTCCAGTACAAAGAAAATTATGGGTTTGTGGTTCTTCAGTTTCGGTTATTGTAGACGGTGGTTGCTGTGGAAAAGCTGTGGTTGTGATCATGATGTGATTCTGTCATAGCTCGGATATTGGTTCATGAAGTGTAAATATTTGAACCTCCCCTGTGTGTCTGGGTTTGGCATGCATAGCAATGCAGCAATCAGTGTCCCTGGTGGTCTTCAGATTCCCTCCGCCGATGTCTCTCAACATTGATTTATAATGGATAATTATCCTGAACCAAAATGTCCTTGCTTGCTTATCCTCAGGCCAATAACCTTGAGTTTTCTCTGTTGGGTATGTCATACATCCTTGTTTTCAGCAGTTTTTCAATGCAAGAGTATCGCAGAAGTTAAAATTAGTTTAAATTGATTGAATGACTTGTGTTATTCATAGTTTGTTTCACTATTGTCACAATTGAAACCAATTTAAAAGTGGAATAATTTTTTCCAGAGTGCATTCATAAACGAGAAAGTCCAGTGAATTATTTTACATGTACTGCTTATGGCCACATTTTCAATAACCAATCGGTGTATACCGCAAATATTTTTAGCGCAGCAGGAAGACATACAACTGAATGTGTTGCAGAATGTGCTCCACTGGTGCTGTAATACACAAACACCTAAGCAACCGCTCGCATGTGCAGACTGGAGTCTTCATCGCAGCCCTCCCAAGGCAGTTTGTTTGTTCTCGCCTCACTCCTCGTCTGCGCTGTCCAAGGACACACAGATTATGTTGATGCACAAACTCCCACACACCAACATGTTCTCGTGCACATAAACACATGTTGGTGGGCACAGACTACTGCATTCCTCGTTTGCAGAAAGTTGGGCCGCAGAATTACATCCCCATGGGCAGCCGTGTGTTATATGAAAATGTATGTGCATTACCGCCCTAAAAGCACGAGAGGAATGGCGTGCTCCCCTAATGTAAAATGCAGTGTTGGTCTAAATAAAGATTTATTGACTCCTCCTAACCTCCCTGTTTGTGGGGAAACTCTACACCACTGCTCCCCTTCCTGTTTGAATTGGTCGTCTCTCACGGCAGCAGATAGGAGAGCACCAACTCGACATTCTGTGTTTATCCTTTGTTTTCAACCATGAAGGTGTTGATGCTAAGCACTTTGACATGAGATTAACAAGAATACAACACTTCCATCGTCCACAGTCAAATGTTAATGCCTGTGCTCCTCTGCGATATCATGAGGATGCAATAAAGAATCGTGAAGAGCAGACCACAGTGATATCTACTCAATATTCAAACCACAAGGTTAATGCAACATCCCACAGCTTGAGGTCATATATATGGAGAGAATGATGTGACAGCAATGCAGATGGGATTTGCAGTAGCTAAAAAGGTGGCTTCCTAGGTAGGTTCATGTTTGTCCTACTTGCTATGCAGTAGCAGTTCAATTTCCCACATATTCATGGAGAAAGACATCCATTCCGCAAACCTGGTTGCGTTCCAACACAGCTACCCATGTTGCAGAGGCAGTATGTTGGAGACATAACATAGCCATCTGTGGCTGAGTTGGGATGTCTCTTTGGCAGTCCTCAATAATTCAGGAGCTAAGACCAAGTCGCAACACTCTCCGACCGCTAACGTTAATCAAAGAGGCAAAGCGAATTTGATGAATTTGCGTGTAGGTTTGCGTGTAGCTGTATCTTCCCCTGCGTCCCAGACCTGTCTCCTGCACCTCCTTGCGCAAGGAGAGGTGATGTCATGTACAACTACAACTTGAATGATCCTAAATTTGCAAATGGTGTGACCAAGCAAGAATGGGTATCGCATACATGTAACTGGACCTCAGGGAATCACAGAAGCGTGAGAACCAACCGTCTTGATGTTGGAACAAGGGCTCACCTATTCATAATTCCACCCCTGGATCCTGTTATTTCACTCCTTTTTTTCATGTTTAAGCACTCCTATGAGTTGTTCAGCTCGACTGTCTCATTGAAGCTGCCTTTGTCGGTGTGTAAGGTGCTTTGTAGGAGGACCGCTCACGTCACACAGCGCAAGCCGATCTGGCCTCTCAGTAATAATTGAAAGTATTTCCATTTAACCAGACTTTACCTTTCATCCACACAAAGGCTGCAAAAATAGAAGCAAGCAATTCTGATCTGTGATCTCTAAAATGAGGGAGACAATGATCTTGGGTTATGAAGATAGCAGTCACCATTACAGCACTAATGAGTATTCTATTGCACTGTAATCCTGTTGGCTTATTCTGGCATCTAGCTGGGATATGGTCTTGCCA
Source organism: Carapus acus (assembly GCA_900312935.1). Taxonomy (NCBI): domain Eukaryota; kingdom Metazoa; phylum Chordata; class Actinopteri; order Ophidiiformes; family Carapidae; genus Carapus; species Carapus acus. Next base: position 101,176 of record OMPJ01009967.1, read on the forward strand.
AATTCACCAAAGGAAATTTTGAAATAGCTGTCTAGATATCAGATAGAATACTTCTAGTAATACAAAGGTATGAATGTGAATTATGACTCAGAGGTGAGCGAGTGAGTCAGAAGTGTCAAATGAATGAACAAATTCATACAAATGGGAAGTGGCGCGTAATATCACCGGAGGAGGGAGGCTTTATCGTGCCAAGCATCACCGTGTCCTGCATAGGCAGCAGAGACATTAAGCGTTAACTCTTATCTGCAACCAATGTGCATATTTCATATTCCTGACAACCATTTGGGAGGCACCATTTCTCTTGACTTTATCGTTGCACGAGTTCCATCCAGCACACCCTGCATCAAATGCTGCTGTCTTATCTGGATATGCTCCAGAATGTAACAAGGATTTGGGGGGTTAAGTCCAGTTAGGAGAGAAGGCAAGGGGAATAAACATTGAGGTGCAATGAATGGAGCAGACTTGGTCTTCTTTCCAATTACTGTAGCCAAAGTTCAATATTTTCCTCTACCACGTCCTCTGTCTTTGAAACAAGGCAGTTTGTTTACCAGAGAATTGATTTACAGCTATGTGTATATGTGCGGCAATGATTCTTCCCTGAGAAATAATATTTGAATCTTTTCCATCTTGCACTATGTTATCTCAGTACAGTTTTGGCGTTGGTTTGATGCAATTTGGACAAGCCATGAGAACTAATTGAATGTTTCAATCAGCTGAACTGGGCCATGTGTTGCCGAATGCCTGCACATTGTTAGTTTTGGAACACTCGTGGTTTATCTTCATGGTCTAAATAAAACAGATGCACAGCACATGGTTCAACAGCAGTTATTGTCATAGTTTGGCTCATTCCTGTCCTCACCCATATGCATGTTCTGGAGAATCCATTCCTCCAAGTCGTAATAGACAAAATATCCCCTAGACAAACCAAAGTCCTTCAGTGTTCATTACACCATGATACCTTCCTGCTGTCTACCCGCAACATAATGCATAAAAGCAAAGTTCAGTCAATGAACTGTTAAATCAAAGTATGGACTGTGTAGAGTATTCATCAATTAGTTTAATTATCCTAAAATGTGTGATTGCTGTCTGCTGTACCTCAAGTATGCTCCAATGTGTTTTCTCTGCTGCATTGGTTTATTATAGTATTGGTCATTTTGTGGTCGTATTCCAGTTCTCTGTGGCTGTAGTCACAGTGAACACGGCAGTGGTGCAGAGAGGTGATGTGTAGTCACCGGAGCCGGAGAGGTTGTGTAAGGAGAGCTGAGAGAGAATGCAGATGACACAGATTTATGCAACACCTGTTTGCATTTAAGTTCTTTTTTTATCTTTATTGAATATGCCATGATCCGTGCGTTCATAAAATCCAAAATGAGTCATTGTTCATTTCTGCCTTGTGTACACATATTTCTGCAAATCAGTGTGACACAAATATTTCAGATTATTTCTGCACTTGCCCTATAACACCAATGAAAGTGACATACACACACACACACATACACACACATAAAAAAGAACAGCAAAGGAGGAAGACTGGAATCGGTATCAGTCCCATCATACAACTCATCCAGATATTCTTCCAAATTTCATCAACTTTCAGCACTAACGCCTCAAAAGAGGCATTCAAATAATCTTAAGTGACTGGATGATTCAAAGTCTAACCGATTGACCGCATCACCTCTATATCTCAGATTTCATCCTGAGCTGCAGGAGGGGTCAATGGAGGGGATCACGAGGAGGGTGGGGAAACCATTTCTGCTCCCTGGAGCAAGAGGTTTTAAAAAGGTTTAATTTCCCTTGTGTGTCCAGGTTGTCATCGAGGGCTTTGGGCAGCAGGAACAATGAATGATGGTCAAGGGCATTGACCTACTCTTGTTCTCTCTCTCTCCCTCACACACAGACGCACATAAAACACAATTGTGGATGTTTGAATATTTATTCTTAAGAAAAAGCTGCACGTAACCAAACGGGGCCGTCTGTTTTTGTTTTTGTCCATTCCAGATCACAAGAAGACAGACCAGCCAGCTCTTGCCAAAATGTGAATTCTGTCCACATCTTACTCAATAAATTCCCAGTTATATCTTCTTTTCGAGGCAATGGCCAAATATGAAATGATGTTGGATCAGTGTTGCCCCAGAATTCCTTTCCTTATTTGTATTGACTGCACAGGAATGTAGTTTTACATTTAAGGTCATCTTGATCTCCCAAACAAATCCAACTGTCTGGTTCTGAAACCTTTGAGCCATGGTACTGTGTGCCAACTCTGAAGAATTGCACGAAGAATTCGTTCAGTCGGTCGTGCAACTTAAAAAGGACACATCCAGAAAACATGGTGAGGAAATGGATCAACATACAAATCTGTGCAGAAACCACCAGTCTGTAAGCGGTGATAACTTGTCTATGCTTGTGGTGCATTTCCACCATGTTGGTCGTCTGAGTTGGTAGAAGCAGGTCACGCTGACACTGCTACCTCGATATCGCGTCGTCGGGTTGAGGTGATAACAATCTGATCCCTGGCTCGCCAAACAAAGGTTCTTTCAGAGCCGTCCTTGGTTGCTGAACTGACTGCCGATTCTGAGACCGCCAAACACACACAGGAGACGGTGTGTTTGGCTGTTTTTGTTCCTGCGTTATGCAAGTTGGTGTGTAGTTTGTGTGCCTTTCTGTCTTTGTGTGTCAGCTTGGACCAAACAACAGTGTTCTGTCAATGTTCTACACAATCATGGCATTGGTGCTATTGAGATGGGGGTTGTACTGTTCTGAGGTCACGTGTCCTATGGCTGTTGTTCTCTTGTTGGAGTACGGTTCGATTTGCCGCCACCATGTAAGCCTTCGTTCTCTCCCTTCCTTGAAATAGCTGTACATGTCAGTGCCTTTCTAAATCTATTAGTTACTCTTTTGTACGTGATTTCCAGGCTGTGTCGTGAATACATACACTATAAATATGTTTGAAGTGTGACTCGTCTGAACGTGCAATCCGTATGGTCCATCACCTCGCGTCAGCTGTCATTGGATGGCTCCTGTATGTGTGTGCAGTCTTGGAGGAATCGAGTCTAGAGCAATTTTCTGTTCATGATAAAAAGGTCAGCAGGTTGGTGTTTGAGTGATGGAAACATTTTGCAGGTGGTGCAGGTGCCCTGAGAGCTTTATAGTGATGTGCATATGCACATCTCAACGTTAATGTCTCTGTGTGGAATGAACCTGACAGGCTGTTATCTTCATTTTCTTTGAATGGTCAGGGCAAGGGGAGCATAATGAAGAAGGATTAATTAGCAAACTTATGATGAAGTTATTACAAGTCATTTATTGCGTATTGTACAAGGGATTTGTGTTTCAAACGGGTCAGCGTGCAGGTAGCACGTTGAGCGCTTAAAGCCAACAACTTTGCACTTGAAAGACTTTGTTTCATCATCAAACTTTTAAAAGAAGCTTTGTTTGACCTTGTGAGGACATCCATGAACTTGATTGAAGACTTACCATATAATGAAGACCAATTGGATGGACTGATACTCCCTAAAATAACAAATTTGATATACCATCTAACTTCCAACTGCTCTGTTGGATGTTTGCTCTGACTTAATTAATGATTAAGTGAAGACAGCTTGTCACCAACCACTATGTTGTTCCAGTATGGTGTAATTTAGGAATGGAGTCGACTGGAATTTTGGCCGTTTTCTGTCTCACAGTAAGGTTATTTTCAGTCACATAGATTTACATACTGCACTGTCCACGTAGCACTGTTCATTCAAGGTTGATGTGATGAGAAATGACTATAAAAACATGGATTTGCTCTCAATATTTTTTTCCAAGTATTGTTTTGGCATCACATACAGCTTGCAGATTTCAGCCAGTTGTCATTTAGGTTTTTTTTCTGTTAAATACATTGGATCGAAATAATTTGTGCATCTTTGTGCCCTTAGTGGGAACTCCTGTGGTCCTTCATTCTGCTGCTCACCTTCTGTTTGCTCTTGGTCTGGTTCTACTTCTGGTGGGAAGCGCATAACGACTACAATGAGTTCAACTGGTGAGTACCTTCCTGCCTTGTTCTGGATCATCTCCCAACTCCACCTCATGTCCACTGTCCTTACTTATAGTTGTATCTTAACCAGTTATTCAGTATATCAACTTAATTGTGTAATTATCAAGTGGCTGTGAAGGGATGTACGGCTCTAGAAGTGCAGCGTTTGTCGAGATCGGAAGGTTGCTAGGTCAGATTCTGCAGTAGTTCCTCCTCCCCCTCTCTGGGTTCGTCACAGAATTTTAATGCAGTCATTGGTGCTTGCATCACTTCTGACCTAAGAACTCGTCTGCAACATGAATGGGTTCCAAAGAAGCCCACAAATCGCCTTTAAGTTGCTCCCGCTGAGGCCATTGGAATCCCTGACTAGCCCTCAAATGTAATTAGTACTCTGGTGTCCTTAAGTTTCAAGCTGTCACCTTGCACAGCCATTTACTCTGCAGCTGGCGCCCCTTGAGGCCATTTTCAGGCTTGCATTGTCACATTCGTGACCTTAATAGCTCAGACTTGGAGATGTTAACATATTAGAAAATACTCTTAATACTTTTGTTGTATCCCTGTGCCCTCATCTGTGTCTTTGTAGTCTGCATTAGATGTGTTGGCAAAAGCTTTTCACACAATCATCAGAAAATAACCTGGCTCTGAGTTCATAATGGAGCTCCTAAGAAATTCCCCCTGTTGTTACCAGGCTCTACATTGTGTTCTATGTTTTTAGCTCCTTGACCACCACTGTCAATACATATGTAAGCTCACAGCAACGTTGCACCTTGCTTTAATTGCCTTCGCACTGCTGCAAGTTAGAGGCAATTTTTCAGTCTACACTGCTATTTTCTGCACACTCAAATCATATCCAAAGGCCGATGTTGTTGTGTTGTGGCAGGATACAGAATGGGTCAAAACTTTCAAACATCATTCTGCGTATCAGTTCCAATGTTCAAGTCTCACACCTTCTGCTCATCATCTGTCCAGAGTGACAGGTGGCATAAGATGGTGCATGCACCATTGTGCGCTATGTTGTATCACTTGCATCGTCCCATGGGGCCATCAGATGGCACTACAATGGAAAGTGATTGTAAATATGAGACAGATCTTTATTTCATTGACCATCCCTGTAGGTTCCAGTACAACCGTTCTGGGGAGTGGAGTGACAGCACGGTTCCCATCCTGGTCACCACTGCTGCTGGCTTCACCTACATCGGATTCCTTGTGGTCAGTATGAGCCGTTAAGACTTGAACTATCTCACGCCTTGGTTATGTTGAAATGGCTTTTGTTCATTTGATGTGTGTGTTACAACCTAGTGGCGAAGATGTTGACACTTAATGTGTGTGTCCTGCTCTCCATTTTCAGGTTTTAGCACTTTGCCATATTGCAGTTGGGCAACAGTTGAATCTGCACTGGCTACACAAGGTAATAAAAAGGCAAAGTGTGATGTTGAGCAACTGTGCGTATTTGCAGGATTGGGTCCGCTTTGTTGAACTCATTGTGAACTCAGTGAGCGAGTCACATCGTCTGGGGCAGGTTTGGCAATAGCAGTAGAAGACCAGGCGCAGCAGGTTTTTTTAAAAACTGGTAACAATATCTGTGTGAGTCAGTTAAGAATCGTTGTTGTTTTCTCTCTGACCCTGCACAGATTGGGGTGACTGCTGCCCTCCTCACCACCATTATTGCAGTGATATCAGTCAACCAAACATGGTGGGAAGAGTGGGATATTATCCCCATATCATTGCAGGTTAGTGGACTGAAAAAGCAAAGCCTGTGGCATAGTTTAAGATAATTGTCGTGACTTCATATGTAGTTTTTGAAAAGCCCCATTCATTCAGTGTCATCGTAAATCAGGGCTTATCTAGGGCTGAATTGAGAAATGTTGACATGTGGTATGGTATGCGGTACACTTTAATTAAATGGGGAAGAGCGCTGGGAACGGATTGACTCCCACAGCCAAGCTGCACAGGCACCTGACTCCCATTCTATATATGAAGTGTTAATGTGATTCAAACCAGACACATGGAGTCCATCTTGTAGCTCACCGACGCGTTGGGAATGTGACTTTTCACTCCTGTCCTGCCTCCTGTCCCTCCATTCGGAACAAGCCTATGCCTGTCATCTCTCCAGAACCTGTACTGCAGGAAGCACAACTCTCAGACAGTTGGCAGCTTTCAAGATGCAATATGGTGTCTGTAATTTCTATAGGTGAATTCCAATCAGTGTGATTCATGCTACAACAGCACCAGATGTCATGATGTGATTTTGGCACGTCATGAATGCAAAAATAATGGAGACATCTATACTCCTAGCAACCGCATATAATGAGAGAATGGTGATTTGTTTGTTTTGTTTCCACGCAAGTCCATGATGGTCAGCCGCATTCATGTCTACCATGCCACAGAACTGGCAAGTAAATTATAGGCGCCAGTCGTGGTATCTGACTTGAAGAGACAGACAGACACAGTCTAAACGATGCAAACTACACATTGCCTTTGTATTCATAAATCTCCTTTGGCTGCTAATAACACTGGAGGCAATTTAATTGCCGAGTGATTTTTGAACTGGCTTGTAATCGGTGTGTCCCTGTGGGATAATTGCCCACCAGCACTGACTGACTGAAGTGGTCACACTATTCAAATAAAGAAAAGGTTTCCAGCCCAAATGCTATTAGAATGAAGCCATTAGAAATAAGCCCATGGATTACTGAATAGGTCATTAGTTTGCCATTTAATGAGTAATGTAACTGTTTGTCTTTGCGTCTCCCTTGATTGCTGTCCCTTGTCTCGATCTTCTGCCTCCCCCCCATGTCTCTTTCTCTCTCTCTTACCCCTATCTCTTTCTTTGCCTATCTCTCTCTTCCTTTCCTATCTGTCTTTATCTCTTGCTCACACATCTATTTTTCTTTCCCTCAACTCCCTCTCTTACGATCTCTCTCTCTCTCTCTTTCACATCGTCCACCACTTTTGTCCAGGCAACGGGTCCCTTCCTCCACATTGGGGCTCTTGCAGCAGTCACGGCTCTGTCTTGGATTGTGGGTGGACAGCTTGCCCGCTCAGAGAAAACTCGTAAGATCACATCAGATTTACAGTAGATCAAGAGTGGCTCTCTACCAACACACACATTTCGCACGCCTGAAACTGTCAAGATAAGTGATGAATGATTAACACAGTGTTATCAGAGGACAGGACCTCCACACACGATGTCTGAGATAATGAACATTCCTACAAGCTCATGTGATGTTTTCCGACCATGACACCTCAGATCGTTTTTACCTTTGGTGCGAAGCAGAGAGGAGCATTTGTTGGCATCAACCAAAGACTCACTACACGGTTGTCTCACTGCATTTTGCATTATTATTGTTGGACCATTCCACTCTAAAATTGGTTACATCTAACAAGTTCTTGCATTCACTGTGCACTGTAAATGCAAATCACACATATGAGGAAATTCATTTGCACTCTCATGACTGCTCTGCAGCGATGTGTTCAAGACAAAACAGTGATGAATAGTGTTTTTGTATTTCTAACGAGACACTGTGTGGTGGTTTGACCGATCACCCCAGCATACTACCTACTTGCATACTAACAGTGTTGAAAGTTTGAGTATTTCTTACATCATTTAAATAAAATTCACGTCCCAGTCCATTTAGATCAACAAAGAAAGAGAACAAAATGTAACATGCTGTTCTATCCTAATTCCTCAAAGGAGAATATTTGCAGCACCACTTACGGTTACCCGATTGTACGTTGTATCTTTTGTGCAAGACTGACGTCTGAGAGGGGTGTGTGTGTGTGTGTGTGTGTGTGTGTGTGTGTGTGTGTGTGTGTGTGTGTGTGTGTGTGTGTGTGCGTGTGTGCGTGTGTGCGTGTGCGCGCGTGCTTTGTGTGTGTACGTGTGGATTTCTGTTTTAAGGTTGAGCACTTGTTTGAGAGCACACAATGTGCGGAGAAGTTTCCTGTGTGCAGACGATCAAAAGCGGATAAGACCCAGCCAGGCTATGCATTTCCCTCAATCTTCTCTCTCACTGTCAGCGTACTGTATATATATATACACACACACACACACACACACACACTTTCTCA